>OMLF01010815.1:172630-183304 GCA_900302615.1 Holocentrus rufus
TGTCCATGCATACAAACACACACACACACACACACACACACACACACACACACACACACACATCCTTGCTCACCTTGGAGCAATTCTATTCTATAATAAATAGAAAAAAAATTGTACAGAGAACACAGTGTGCTTCAATAGCAGTGACCTCCATGTAGAAGCAAAAGATAAGCCAAAGTCCTGTATTTCACTTTCTCTGTGTGGGCAGAGAATTTTAATCTGCCTCACTGGATGGGTTCTCAGGTGTCCTAACTTAATGTATCGAATATCAAGCAAGCTAAAACTAACTAAACTACAACAGCTAGGACTATGCTTACTGCACCTCGTCCCTAACAATATTTAGTTAGGAAGCTCCAGCAGGTTGGTTATGGACAACAAACATCCACATTTTTAAGCTTCAACTCTGAAATCAGATCTGCCCAACTTGCACTCTTATTCTAGCTATCTCTAGGTGGCTCGATGCAGCCTAAGAACAGGAACATAAGCGGCCAATCCCAAAGGGTTCCTATAAGACACACTACCCATGATTCTATAAAAATGTCAAGTACATGGAAATACCTTAACTTTTCTCAGAAATAATTTGAATGCAATAAAAACCTTTATTACCAAAACAAACAATGCATTGGTTTTAGCTATTCACTTCCATCTCAATACACCATAGAAGTGATGACTGATGGGTATATAAACTTAGGTTACCACCACATGAAATAAACAAATTAGAACCGTCCAGATGTCCTACAAAGCTTACTAACAAAGTAAATTCAGATAAGCACAGTTCAACATTGACCTCAACAAAATCTTACAAACAAACCTAGATCTAGATGCTTATATAGAAGTATAGAAGATATGCACTTCCATGAAACACTATATATAGTATACCATTTCCTAGACTACTCTAGAGCAGAGTCGGACAGTTAAAGAATGAAGTGTTTTACCTTTGCGAAGGTTGGCCAGTGGCTCGAGCACACCCCTCCTGAAAGCGGCCATGGGATCCTGGACACAGGAGCGCAGACTGAGCATGCTCTGTAGGTGTGGCTCTTTCAGCAGCAGCTCGCGGTAAGCACTGAGCTGATGTGCTCTGCACAGCAGGGCGGCGATACTATGCACAAATTCCGGCACCAGGCAGGTGTAGGTGTTGTCAGCCTGGCAGTAGTGATATGCCACCACCTGGAGATCAAAAGAAGGGAGAAAAGAGAAGCAGGCGGGGGGATATTTTATTGAAAGTAGCTTTAGACTTACGTGCACAATTTAAAAACATATTAAAGCAAAAACTTTGAAGAGCTTACATTGTTCTTGGCTTCAGCAACAAACAACCTGCAAAGCTGGCTGCAGTAGTGTGACCTCAAAGTATTTACAAAAGCCAACAGGCTTGTTGACTAAAGGGCATTTGATGCGATACAGTAGCCTGGTACTATGACTAAGCCGTTGTTGCCCTCATTCCAGTGTTGCATTACTATGGAGCTGTACATCTAAGGTGGGAAACTCTGAACAGTGCTCAACCTTGTTTGATGACTTGAGATTCACAACGCCTATAAACCCACATAAGTTCACTCCAGCAAAGTTGAGAATGCGTTTTTATCCGCTCTCTATCCACATCACAGAAGGAATGACGGACTAGCTGAGCAAAGCCTGGCCACCTCACATAACCTCTACCAGCACAGCAGCCAGTGATTCCCAAGCGGAGCTCTAAAAGTAGGATCTTCTCCCTTTGAACAGGTTACTGCGGTGTTCCATGGATGTCTGATTTAGAAGCAAAGAGGAGGGACAAAGATAAGGAGCGGGGACACGGGAGATGCCCTGGGGACGCGTGACTCTGTTCTAATTACAGTCCAACCTGGAGGAGCTGACACATTTCCAGGGGCAGCAGGATGAGCAGGTGACCAGCTCCTCCACTGGCTGTGCCTCTGCTGCTGCTCCGGCTGGCTGGGACACTGCAGAGCGGCCTGTCCCCAAACACAGTGACGGCCAGCCTCTGGAAAAGTCACAGACCAGCTTCCAAAGCTGAACGTTCATTAATCAGATGTGGTTAAAAAGCGCTCATATTTTATTCTTTAAGTGCACTGCACATTAAAATCTTGTGAATGCAGCTTTCTTGTAAGTCACGCCAGAGTGACATCTGAAAGTGCTCATTTGTAATTGAGGAAATATTAACCACATGGACTCATAAATCTACAGTAAGTGCTTTGGTGGTAACAAAGCGATGCCCCTCAGTCAAGCCGTAATGTAATTTCTATGGAGATAGCACTGAAGACTTGGCACACAGTGGGTTGGCAGGTAAAAGAGGGACAGGAAAGGACCTTGAGGCACAGACAAATAGAAAGCTACCATATGCTACACTGCCTTTTCAGACATGCCTTAATTTCCTATTATGCATCACTGAAATCCCTCCCCTTCATTGATGGCAATCATTCACGACTGGATATACAGAGTTGGGCACAGCACTGGCTTGTTCTACACCGTGGCGGGGGCAAACTCTGGTCTGACAGCTGTGAAAGAACAAGCTGGCAGAGGAAATTAATCAGAAAAGTAGCCAAACTCGGTGAGCTTTCTCATTGAATGTAACGACACTCCAGCCAAGGAAGACAATGACCAAGTGTCAGTCAAACCAGGAGTCAGGAGGACAAACGCTAATAAGTAAACAACATTGAAATCCAGTTAATTATTATTGTTATTATTTTTAGTAGTAGTAGCAGTAGTAGTATTAGTATTACTAAATGTAGGGACACTAAAGTAGTGTAAAAGAAATGAAAGAATAGGGACTCAATTACAAAGGGAAGTCAGTACTTCAAATAAAAAATCTGTTTCAAGAGGGATATTTAAAACTCCACTTCACTTTAAAAAGCAATATACTTTGCAAACTACAACTCATTAGTGCAGCAAGTGCCATTCATTGATCCAAAACAAAACAACTGTTGATTGCAAGACAATCAACAATCGCTTAGACTGGGCCTACAGCAAACATTATCTTCTTCTGTCGTCTCCTGACGGTGATGTGAAGTTAATTTAGCAAACCTGCAGGTGTGAAAGAATACAACACAGACACTTCTAGTCATGAACAGAGATTGTGGCTCACTTTCCCTTGAGCTATTTCATGTGCCACACAAACAAAATGCTTTCTAGGATGGATGCAATAGCAGATGGGAACTATGACATCATGTGTAGGGAGGGAACAAATAAAAGTTAAATAAGTTTGGTTCTTTCCCCCATTTGTATGCACGCCGTTATTCTGAAGAAACACCTGAGAGGGAAACTGCAGTGATGGACTATTTCGATATCCAGGCCATACAGACCACTACCTAATCAATGAGCCATAAGCATCTGATGACCGACACATTAAGACGTAAAATTCTGCAGCGCAACTGCAGCAGTTCAACATCTATGCGACAGCAGTTAATTTGCTGTAGAGAAACAATGCCTAAAACCATTCCTCTGCAATATGAATAAGATATTAAATTTGTGATAAACCACACAATTTTGATTCAGTGCCTCTGTTATGAGGGCAATTTCTAAACAGTGATTTTTAAAAAATGGACAGAATATGACAGAAACTGCTCTGCGGTGCATCAATATTCACACATCACAGGAACAGAACTCCTGTGAGAGTGCCTGCTGGAAACACTTTACAGAATAATTGGCTTGAGGGATGCTGCTTGGGTTTCAGAGATATTTAGATGTGCTTCAGTGGCATAAAGTGAGCTGTCTGGCACATGAACTATGGCATTCCCAAAGGCAGAGGCAAGCTGTAGTTGTCTCATGCATCATTTCACTGTTAAGGAGGGATCCATGAGAGGGCAAGAGTGTAAACTCTGAAGATGGGTTACAGGGAAGATGGGATGCAACCAGAAGCACCAAAGAAATCGGGGGAAAAGAAGTAAACAACAATCTCTACATCAGTGACACAATCTGATGAGAGAACATGCCCCAACAACAATATGAATCCTGAAAAAACCCTCCAAGATAACATGCTTGAGTCAAAAACACAGGCGAACTTTAGTGTTATAAGAGCTTCAGCAGGGGAACGGTTAACTGCTCAAACTAACAACCTGCCATCATGAAGCTATCAGACTAATCAAATGAATGCCATTGTGAGTCCCATCTTAGAAAACTGTGTCTCTAAACATAGTTGCTCTGCTTCTTCCCTGTCTGACTGTCAGCAGGGCAAACATTCCTGAAGTTATTAAAAGCCTCTGAGACTTTCAGCCGACTGCAACTATTTCTAAAATGTACTAAATGTGCAGCTATTGTGTGCAGGGCGGCCCATCGGTGTGCACAGCTCAGCAGTGTTGTTCTCTAAACCTCTCAAGGGAACAGACATGATCACACAAGGTGCAACGGTGACTGGCGGATTGGTATTCAAAATGCCACAGCCAGGGAACTTTCTGGAAGGGAAACAATTGCATGGCAAATGCATGAAGTGTAATGCTTAAGAAAACAGGACAGCAGGGCACCTACCTGGCAGTTTTAATAACAGCACCTCTGAGATGTAGCTGTGATTACTGTAACACCATATTATTTATTGCAAAATGTAGGCAATAAAATCCTGAGTGAATTTTGTTGACAGCAACTGGACACTTAATGAGTGTTATGGCCTTTTGTGCATAGAAAATAATGATAAACTATTAGGTGCTATATATTGTTTTTGTTGTCTAGCCTATTTTCCATAGTATTGCAACTTGTGGTACTATGTAATGACTGACAAAAAAAAGAAGAAGAAGAAGAAAAAACTGTTTCTTGCGCCTTTTTCTTTTTTATTTTGATTTCATTTGGAGCGTTTCAGACTTAGGACCTTGTTCAAGACTCCTACGCAGTGACTGACCAAGACAATGACATCTTGCTCAGGTGCAACCGATGGACGATATAAAATATTAAAAGTAGGACTCTCTAAACCGGTTTAAGTCTTACGCCCCAGGAGGCTGTCAAGGCTTCATCTCCTGCTCTGAACTGTAAAGAACAGCGTGCTATTACAGACAAATGAGGCCATTCTGACCATGCTGTCACTGTGTTCCCTTGGCAACAAAGAGAATTAAGCTATGGGAGTCTTTGCCCCACACAGTGTGATTTGCTGTTGTCTATTGGTGAACAGGGCACGGTAAAGACCTGAACTCAAGTTTTCTTTCTTCACACTTTTCCTGATATTAACGCTGTACTGTGCGATTTCGATATTGGGCTTGGCTCGCACAGCATCTTGTTTAACTAAGCTCGCTGCTTCTCAAATCAAACAAGCCCATAATACAAAAGGTCTCTTAAACAAAGAGCAGTGGTGGGATCGTCTTTCATAAACTCAGCAGATCCCCAAGGAACGTCTATAATTCATAGGCTTCATATCAAACAAAAATGAATGTAAACAAACATAAATCAACCTCGAGCGCCCAGTGTCATGTTTCTGCAATGCATCTCATACATACTAAAAGCAACACTGCACACCATGAGCACCTTTGTCATGAGGGAGAATTTCTCTGCTAAGTCTGCAGGGGGGAAATGAGATATGGTACATGAAGGAGAAACAGACGATGGAAAGAAGAAAAGGATCCAGCACATCAACAGGCACCCCAATCATTTGATCAAATTGAGACTAATTCACACAAAAATATAACAACATGACTTGCCTTGTAACAGGTGTAATCAATCAAATTATCATACAGCTAACTGGGATTATACTTAAGGCTTACCTCTGTGTTTGAAAATGGACCAAAACGCTACAGCCCTCATGAAAAAGGACAATTCTAGTGTGACTGGAGTTTTTGCCCTGTTCCTATTTTCCCTGAGAGTTTTTCATAACTATAGATCTTTTCCACTGCTTTTATCAGGTTATGAGATATTTTCTATTTTCCCATCTTGTCTGAGTTGTTTTTCAAAGTAAATATTCTCAAATAAATGCTCTCTAAATATTACGAGGTACCTCCAGTAAAGAAGCATTTCACGCCAAAGTAAATTTAGCAAATGTATGTTTATTTATAGGCTATAGCTTGCAGAAACATCATGCTTGGGTCTCTTGTTCACAGTGATGGATCACCTGTACACACCAAATCAGAAGCCTCGGGAGTTGTTTTATATGCCGCATGGAACTGAATGGGAATGGATGAGCCTGGCAGGCATGGCAAAATTGATTTAAAAATATCTTTAATCATGGCCTATGCTCTTGAACGCTGGGGTCTTAGATCAAGTCGTACCTTGGCAGCCAGGCGTTTGACAGCCTCTTCCCTGCGCCTCTGGATCTCGGGGGTCCCCGGGCAGCTGTTGTTTCTCAGCGTGTTGGTGGCACTGGGGGGCGGAGTGGGCTGCGGCGGCTGGCTGAGAGGAAGCTCTGTGTTTGGTTCTCCCCCACCTGGCAGATGAACAGACACACAGTGGGTCAAACCTGTCGTCATAGGACCGGGATTAATCATTCTTTGCCTTGGTCCAATCACATAGTGAAGGAGTGAATCTGCATAAATACATATCTCCTTGTCCAAGGGCGGGGTAATAAGGACAAAATCAAATATCACAATATTTTTGACTGAATACCACGATACTGACATTATGACAATATTATGTGGATGAGTACTGGCACTTTCATAAGAGATTTTTGATAAACAATCATAATTAATGTGGATATGATGACCAAGCAGGCAGGCAAATAAGAAAAGACAACACTTTTGCCACATCCCAATATTACAATATCCAAAATCCAGGCGATATCCAGTCTCATATCACAACAGATATTTGATATAATTTCGACATATTGCCCAGCCCTACCTTGTCCTAGCTCTGCTCATAAATAAAGTGCAAAGTGCAAACAATCTGCAATCCAAATTCAAATAAATCATAGTTAGCACCATGGAGAGTATTGAATGTAAGTAGTCTAGCCCAGCTCAGCTAAATGTTGAGAAATCAGAGAAATCAGATTTGGGGTTGGAGTCAGTGGACATACTCACAATGTAAATGTTAGAAAATATATATAGCCCAAAAAGACAGCATGAAACTTTGAATCAATATTATATTCTACATGAGATCCCATATCCAAAGGCATAGACTAAAATTCTTACTTTTGGGGGAGGCACTAGGACTGTTGGAGGCGATCTGACGCATGCGGCCTCCGTGGCAGCTGAGGGCGACGAGCCGGGAGATGATGGCCGTTTTGCCGTAGCCCACGCTGCCCACCACCACAGCGCCGTGGTTCTCGGTCGACTCACTGGCCTTCAAGACGTCCTCCAGCTGCTGAAAAAGCCAATCACGACCCACAAACACCGAGTCCGTGGTGATGCTGGGCACCTCGAACAACAGGGGCTTGAGCATGATGTCCACAGGCTTGTAGGGGGCAAAACGAGCTGGAGAGGGGGGGGAATGAAACAAATTAGTTCCCAAAGCCAAATGCATCATTACTCTTCTCACACTTAATGTTTAAAATTGGATCATAGAAACTGTAACATCTCATATTCACACAGGCAAAGCATGAAACACACTTAAGCTTGCTGGTGAAATTAATCCGAACTTTCTGCCAGTAACGATTAATTTTTTTTTCATATGTTTACACCTCTACCATTTACCTATAAGCTTTTATATTCTCAGGCTGGAGATTCACCAAGATGATGCAATGAACACACAACATTCATGGTAGAAAACCTGAAGCTATGTCTTGGCGACTGGTTACTACCAACTGACACACTGACTTCTATTTCTGCATTAATTTATCCCGGTTTGCCAATCCTCAGAACAAGGGGCGAAGCTTTTAGTGTGATGAGTTAACGATGCCTTCATTGTGATTCAGTCGAAATAAAACAAAATAAGAAAGTGAGATTCAAGACAACAAAATATGGAAACATATTGCAGGTCAGTTGTTGCCAAAGTTTCATAAACACTTTTAATGCCCTTAACTGCTGTATGTGCTGTACGGCTGGGGATCTCGCCCACACTCCCACCTCTGCAACAGTATAACAAAACAGCAGCGTACCTGATCTCACAACTCACTTAAGTGTAGAACTGCTACCGACTGTAACACTGAGCAGAATAAAACTGTTTACAGCCCCTGGCAATAGTGGGGGCGCACGACTAAATATTTGCATACATACAGAACAAAAATTCGGTCTCAAGGGACATGCATGAAGTATAGGCTGTTCCTCAATACTTATGTTTCCAACCAACGGGGATATGAAAACTAAACCACTGACATGATGCCAGCAGCTTCGTGTTGGAGAAAGTGTGGGGAGAGGATTTCAACAGAGGTTAAATAGTTTGAGTATCTAATCATGTCACGTTAAATTATTCATGTTCTCATTAAATATTCACTGTAGGATTTCTCTCAGTGGGACGGAGGTTTCAAAACATATAGCGAGAAGATAAAGGAGAGCTTGGGGGGAAAAAAGTTTTCAAATCGACAACCTAGTCCTTATATAAATATGAAGTATAAAGCTTTAAAACTATGGAGTTCAGTATTGATTAGATTCTCCTGCATAATCAAACACAATCATGCAGTGGTGCTCATTCGCCACAAGTGATGTCTTGCAACAGCCCAGTATGCATTTATTAGTAGATCTACAGATACACACATAAATTAGAAAGACTCACTGGATAAAATTATAATCGATGATTTATTAATGAATTTTCTCATTAATAAATCATTCATTCTTCCCATTTTACAGTTTGTGGGAAGAGGTGACAGACAAATGTGTAAAAATTGGTATAGCAAACAATAACACAAATTAGTTAGCTAGACAAAGACTGCTGCAATTCAAAAATGTGTGGAATGAATAGGAATGAATATGTATGACACATTTTGCCCTGGTGGAACAGTAACAGTATGAAGTATCTATACAGTAATAACACATAGGACAGTTACCTTTAGAGTCCTGAGGTGGCCTTCCTCCTGTGTTATGCCAGGGTAGGCGAATGGACGTCCGCAGGGGAGTGTTGCGCTGTTCATCAAGAAAGCTCAGGTCTTCCAGCTTTGTGGAACTGGTAGCTGCAGAGAAACAGACAGAAAGAAAGAAAGAGAAAAAAAAATGAGGCAGACAAGTAGGCGCATTTTGAGAATTTCTGTCCGAACTACACATAAGGGACGAGAATAGCATCACATGCGGGAGCCAAAATTTGGGGGAAACACCTGGTGACTCCGAGAGGAGGAGCGTGCAGGAGAGTGAAGGGGAGGTGAGCCTTCGTAGCTCTGTGGAGGAGGTTTGGGCATGTACAAGTGTGGAAGACAGGAGCGGCATCCCCGAGCCAGGACAGAAACACCCCCTGTTCCTCTGATTCGAGTTGACAGCTACACAGAGTACAGCAGTGAGAGGTCTGTCCCCACAAACACTCCCCCCGGGCTGCACAGAGAGGCCAGACGAACTGAAAACCAGCACTTTTACTGAAAATAGCGGGAATACCCAACTGTAGCAGGCTCCAGAAAGATCACACCGCACGGTTTCATTACTATATTGCTGCAAAATTACTCATACATTATACTCTTTATCTCCTTATAATTACGCATTATGGCCCCCTCAGCACTGCATGGCCTTTTAAAGATGCCCAGGAAGCGTTTCACAACAAAATAAAACAGAAAATGCAGAATCTCTCTAGAGGGAAGTAGTCATGAAGAGATGTAAATAAAGGATTATATTTAAACATGCTGTCCAACATGCTGTCTTTGTTAAGTCCATTTTGAAGGAAAGAAATCGTTATTTTAAATTAATCTTTATATATCTTGGACGAACAGAGGATCTTGTATCCAGAATTTGTTTGAATTTTGTACAATCCATGATTTTGTAACAGTAGAAACAGCATGAGTCTATCAGTTGGAGACTTTTCCCAAATGGTGGATGTCTCATTTTGGAGCTAAACTATGCAAATAAGCCATGTAATGAGCCAGTGATTACAAAGCAATTCAGCTCCCAGTCTGAAGTATGAGACATACTCTGCAAACATACGAGAGATGTGCATTAGTGGAACAAGGTCTCTCCTCCGATCGCTGTTCAGTGTGCAACAATACCATCACCATGGAGACCCATGCTCTCCTGGTCCTGTTGAAGAGGAGAATCAAAGCCTCTGCTTTCTACTTCATCAGCCTCAGCTGGGAGAGACGGTCACAAACACTCGCTCCCTTCTTCACTCCCTCCCTCACTGGGCCACTAACTTCCTCTCCGGAATGTCCCACTAATTAGAGACCGTCTGTTGACAGCGGAGCAACTGAGGAAGCTACCATCAATACAACTTTGACAAGAATAAAGGAAGGCCCTCATGGATACTTTTACTGCAATGAATGATGCTTTGACTAAAAACTTTAACGGACACAGCCTGGCCGAACACAAACCATCAAAGGGAAAAAACAAAACCCACTCTAAATCAGTCAATGCGGGACAATCCAGAACTACCACTAATGCACATGTACATCGAATCCTAAACAGCTACTTACATCCCGCAGCAGAGCCAGGGAGCCAGGAAGGGCCAGCAGGGATTTGAAAAGCCCCTGCCTGGTCCCCAGCATGGAGGAGGCTGGGCAGGCAGAGAGACAAGCAGGCAGGGCGGAGGCCCTTAGCTAAAGCTCTGGAGATTTCTCCCAGTGGATGAGCTCACCGGGGGCACCAAAGTGATTCTTCTGCCCCAGTGCTCCCATCCAGGCACACTGGCAGCATTCAACTGGTGAGTAGAAGGCTTGGCTGTCCTCTCACTAGCGCTCAGCCAGTCACAGCATCCACAGCATTAGACACTCGC
>OMLF01010818.1:0-12217 GCA_900302615.1 Holocentrus rufus
AAACCTGAACCCGCCTGCCTGAAGACTAAGGCTGACTCTGAGCTACTTTCAGCCACTTTGAAGTCTCTAGCCGTCTCGACCATGACTGGCATATCAGAGAGACTGTACAACGCAGCTACAGTATTACAGCACCTCGCGATTTGATACGCACCATAATATACATGCAAGGGTGCACAAGAGGAGGCATACTGTACAAATGTACCGGTATGTCTGCACTGGTGCATGCAGGCACAGACAAGAAGCATGCATGCTCAGGTCATCAACACCGAAAAGGTACTTGATGTCTCTCAAGCGTTTGATGTAGTAAAAAAAAAAAAAAAAAGCTTCTGTCTCTTTCAGTTTCTAATTTGCCGAGCTGTGAGACAAGACTTTGAACGCCATGCAAAACGCATATTATTCAAATGAGACGCATGCACCTATATGGCCTCGTGCACACAAAGCACAACAACAGCAGAGAGATAGTTTTAATATTCTTTTGATTGCTCGAAAAGAAGAAGAAAAAAAAAACAACTTCCATGGGGAAAAAAACAATAACAGTCCATCAAAGGCAAACAGACATTTCTCTCCTCTCTTTGCTCAGTCTAATACCTCGACAAAATGCAGCTCCTGTTCCCCTGGAAAACATAAAAATGTTTTGTAAGCCCGTATCCTCTTAAACACCAAGAGATCTGTCACTTATTTGTGGTAAGAAAAGTCCATCTTCTCTTCCTAAGAAATGAGACCTTTAAAAATTCCTTATCTTGGTCTGACAACAGCACTGTTTTCTAAATATAAATAGATATACGGGCATTTTCCGCTGACCCATAAGAAAATTATTATATTTATTCTAGACAACATATTGATGACCCAAAATAAAACACAGATTAGAAAAAAGCTTCCACTGGAGCCATAAATAATGAACAAAAAAAGCAAATAGCCTCTAAGAGCCAGTGAGTCTTTGATTTCAGAAGCATCCTGCCATCTCCATCTAACTGATTCTCCTCCATTCTGGAAGATCCTCTTTGGGGCTGAATAACAAATAGCTGTTCTCCAGTGGATCTAATAAGTGCTTATTGGAGCTCAGTCTCTCGGGATAGGGGTTCATTTGTGCAAGAGTTTGCCAAGGTGTGCAGCCTCTCTGTTCCACTGTAACATTTGTCATGTGAGGATCTGTTCTATTATTTGCTTGTGGGATGAACAGGAAGCCTGTCCAGGTTTCCTTGCCTTCCACACTGTGTGCTGGGACAGGAACCAGTTCCCCATAGCCGAACACAGCCATGCTCTCATTTTTTTTCTGGGCTGTTGGGTTTAAACTGTGTGGAAAAGGATCAGCAGCAATGTGGATTTACCAAAATACATAGCAGGTGATTGGATGGACCATCTGTCTATCGTTAGCTAAACTTGTCCAGTCAGACAAACATGAGAGCGCTGAAGCTAAACAAGCAACAACAACTTGGATGGTGAAATGTAGAGAAAAATAAATGACTAAATAAATGAACAAATCACTGACAGCGCCTCTATTTTGACAGTTAACCTCTCGTGAACTTGTCCGAGGCCAATGTTCTCTGGTCAAAGAAAAAAAAAAAAAAGGTTAGAGAAACAAAGGACGCTCAAATGGGCTTCAGAACCAGACGTCCCTTTCATTAAAAGTCTTGATCAGTAGTCTACCATTGTGTTCGTGATCCACAACCTAATCAAGGTGACTTTCCCCCGCTTGCTCCCTATCACAAGTTTGCCTTGAAAAATAACACCAGAATGTTATCTTGCACGCCTGCAGGCCTTTCTAGGACAACGGAATGGGAGACTGACCAAACTGCCACAATAGACAGACATGATTGTTAGTATAATGTCATTCTCTGTTTTGCAGATAATTATGTCCAGTTTTATGTATCTTAATCAAATTCATTAAATGTGTGTTTTATGGGCTTTTTTATGTTCCCTGCCTCTTTTATTCTATCCTACAGTATTTACCAATCCCAATCCCTGATTAAATCAATGCATCATTATAATAAGAGAAATCAGTACCTGCCCTGGCACATCTTCAAATGATCAATATCTGATATTCATTACAGCTGATACTGGTTTGACTCACAGTCCAATTTGCAAATATTAACATATCACATGTCTTAGAAAGTGTGCACCCAGACATGCAACACATTTCTTCTTAAGATTATAGAAGCAAGCAAGCATTGTCTAACAAAGTTGGACTGAAAAGGCACTTTGTTCTCTGAGGCTATACACAGTCTTTGTAGACACAACTCCTGTGACTTAGAACTGATCTGAGAGAGAGAGAGAGAGAGAGAGAGAGCAACCTGGGGCTCCTTGTGGAGGAGTGTACAGTAAGTAAGGTTGCCTTACAGTGGGTGGTATCAGAACTCTCCTCAAAGATTTAATGGTGACACGTTTGCTCCCTCTCCACTTGGATCTCTTCTATATAATTAATGCCTTGCCCAGGAGAGGGAGTTGCCTTCAGCTGGTATCAAAGGCCTGTGCAGACGCAGCACTTCCTCCTTTATTAATAGAACAACTCTCAGATCAAGACTGCACATCACGTACGGAGTGTCAAGAACATACCCAGAATCAAATAACTTGACAAGGAGGGGAACTATCACCATCTCCTCGGCTATATCCTTGTGGATCTGAATCGGTTTTTCAACTTGTTCCTTCCTTATTTTTGTATTTTTACCTTGTCCCTATAGAGTATCTTCTTGGTTTTTTTTTGTGTTTTTTTCCGGTGGTAAGCTTACAGGTACACATGCATCATTTTGATCAGTGTATGTGTGTGTGTGTATGTGTGTGTGTATATAAAGTTGCTTTAGGTCCTCTTTACACCAAAAGTTAACGGGTGTATCGCACTTCAAGCACTCAAGCCAGTTTTTGAAGTACATTTCAGCCACATTAAAATCACATTAAAATCAAATGTCAGAGTAATTGCATTTGCACATGTAGTTGCACATGCACATGCAATTATAATGTAGCTGCATGCGCATGTGGGTACCTACTCAACCATCAGCCTTGTGTCGAGATGCCGATGATGTATTACAATAAGAGTGTCTTAAGAAGTGTCTTACGATGTCTTGAGACCAAACTAAAATCTGAGACCTCTTAAGACAAGTCTTGGTTTTTTGGACATCTTCAGACATCTTGAGACGTCTCAAGACAGCATCACAACTTCAGCTGTGTTTTGAAAATGACAGCAAAATCAGGATTACCAATCACTGTTTTTCTTGTTTTATTCTTATGATATACAATCTTGTCAAAGTGCCTCTTTAAACAAAAAATATGTTCTCAGTCTGTATAAATTTTAAAACGATATAATTAATACAGTAACATAGCGCGATGACTACAGTACGTGAATAATTAAAGCTATATCTGATTGCATTTATTTTTTAAGAGCGTGTCAAAATTTAATGAATTAAATTAAAAATACACTATAAGTTATGTGTACAGATTTATACCATACATACAGATCCACAAGCTGCTTCTTCAGGATTTTCACCTTTATAGAAGGGATTCACCCACGCATGATTAACCCTCTGATACACGAAAGCAGTAACATGTTTAAAAAGCCATTGTATGCAAAAAGTGGCAGTTTTACCCTCAGATGTTGTTGCTTTCGATTTCTAATTCACATAATATGTGAGATATAAATAATTATATGAATAGTTACTCTTTTGCATTTGTTTTCATTCTTGCATTTGCATCACAAGAGAAAAAATATGTGCAAACCACATGAATTATTTACATATCTTCCACAAAATTCAAAATCTGGATATCTGTATGTAATCTGGACATGTTACTGTAAGGCTTGGGTTTGTTTGTGTATGTACTCGAACAGCCATGTCTCCTTCAGAACCATACCAAGGGAACATTTTGTTATGTGTGAATGTGGCCAATTTATAGTACTGTTGTGAGCGGCCAGACCAAAAATAACCACCATCAGCAGCCAGGCAGCCAGCAGGTCACTGCATTAACACCGTGTTTTGCCATAATCTTGGGTCATTTTCAAACTGAACAAAAAATTGCACCCCAAATTACCGGGGCTCTTTATTTCGAGGTATTTCAAGGCTTAACAATGTTGCCGAAAATATTCTAGACAGCACTATCATCCATAAAGCTTGGTGTTCTTCAAAAGTCTACAGCAGGAGACAGCAGTGCAATGGTATTATTTTCCAGTAAACCCTGCTAGTTGCCATAGAAGCCGTTTCTGTAATGTCTCCAGTGTGAATAAAACTGCCCCTGTGCAAAATGCCTGACTTTGTTAACTCCTTAAATGAGGCACTTAGACTAATTCAATTGAATGGAGCCTCTTTTCTCTCCCTGATGTGGAAAAAGATCTAGCAGGGAAATAGCTTACCTTACGCCTTCTGCTGCCTTAGCCTTTAAAACATTAAACACACCAGATGCCATCGTCTCCCTGAAGAAAAAAAAAAAATGAAATCATGAATTAAATAAAAATAAAAACAAAAAAGCGGGATGCTGGTGTGAGGTGTGGCTGCTGAAAGAGGTGGTGATATTCAGATGGTGACAAAAAAAAATCACAGGTCATGAGAAAATTCAATCCGGACTACTGTTGACTTACTCAGCCCCAGCGAGCCATTTGAGAAGTTCCGGTATGTCCCCAAAGCATTTATTAAAGAGGAACATAATACTAAGACTGACCTCAAATGCGGAACAAATCGAGATCTTACTTTGCAAGGCTCCTGACTTGGCAATAAAAGAGGACGGCCCTTTGTACGATTTTGACAGTTACAACTTGACTCATCTTCCCGCCGTGATATAATGTACTGCTGGAGCACAGTGTGAGCGTTTACATTATTAAACAGCTAATAGAAGTGGATTCCCACATCTGCTCTGAAACGCTCAGCCTCACAGCGGGCTAGATCTATTCTCATTCTGTTCCGCCGCTACCGTACAGCCCGAAACTGCTTGTCCCAGCCATACATTAATATTAAGAGCAATAGAACACATCTGAAACATCCTCTCTCTCAGCTGTGAGTGGGAAATTACAATTTCACCCCATTTCTGTTCCAGCCTCGTCTATTACCGGGGCGCTCATTTCACAGCTGCCAGGAGCTCAGGTGTCAGCTAAGGTCTCTCCCCATGCAAACTCTCCTCCTCGGTGTCTCCCGCCTGCCACCTCCAAGTTGTGCATCCAAATTAATAACCGCCATCACTGCGACGTAACTCATTTATTTGGCGAAGGCGTGGAAAATGCTCTGCAATATTATTCCCTTCTGACAACCAGGGGAGTGCATGCGTTTGCAGAGTGGATCAAATTAAAGAAAAATTCAATCCCAGATGGACTTAACCAGATTTTCTGGGATTATTTGTGAAAGAAAACAAACATTTTACAAGACTGGCCTCCTGCTTAACTTACCCATTATGTGATGATAAGGACAATACGATCTATATGCATCTGTGCATGTGTATATTGGCTGCAGTGTTCAATGGTAACAATTTAGGACACACTATGCTGATATACTACTATGCATATCTGTATCTGGACTCAGATTTAAACTGGAAGTGGGTGTGGCCTGAACCAGACACACCCAGTCACATTCACTATGGAATAATATGGAATCACGTTAACATCACAGTTTCATTAGTGTGTGTATGTACATAACTTCATTCAATAATAAACCATGAACTCTTAGCATTTGAGCCCCACTGGGGGACACTAATCTCTGAAATAAATAAAGAAATAAAGAAATAAATCACATTAACTAGTGCTATTTATACATTTAATGTCAATTATATTAGAAATTAGAAATAACATTTTAGATTACTCATCTGCCCACAAAAGATAACTAACTCTTTTAAACTCCTTCATATTTTAACTACTACTACATGTACATCACTGAATTTAGTCAGAAATCACCGATCATGAACCACAGACTCTTAGCATAACTGAAATGCAACCTATCCACAGTAAAATGTTACCATCACACCACAGCCAAAGAACAAAACTGTTTTTATCAACTGTTTCATGTGTTACCATGCCAACACAGCACATCTACATCACTATATTAATAGCCTATCAAATGAAGAAAATTCTATTAATCTACTTTCTCAGAGCCAAAAAAACTTTCTTTTTCATGTAGGCTACAATGTCAACATTACAACATCGCTACTTTGTTGTCCACATGCTTTCTCAAAGCCAGACTTGATGGGCAACCAACATCATTCCATTATACTAATTAAAGTCTTAAGTTCAGCTTAAATGATGTTCACTCACCAACATTACACTCTTCGGCATTCTGTAAGCTATTATCTTGGAGTAATGTGTTAATTTTAAAAGTCCAATTTTAGAGAGATGACAAGAAGAAAGTGCACATATTGTTATTGCAGACCATAATGTGTCCATAATAACTTCACGGCCGAACCATTAACCCCACTTTTGAGTTCACAGCTTTGAGAAGGAACAGAAGTCTTAGCAATACTTGTTTCCTTCTGCCGACCAGACAGGATTTATTGATATACTTGGGCGCCCTGCTGTTTCTAATCGTGTTTCTAATCTTTTTGTATTTATTTCACTGTTGCATTTTAAGACAACTCTCCCTGGAGGATTATTGTGTCTGTGTTTTTATGACTTAGCAGGGCAAGTTGACCTATGGGACAATCTCCCAAAAAGCTGGTATATTCTTTTAAGGGCTGTTTGTTGCACTAATTTGTCTGAATGATCTGGTGCAACAGGCTGTAATCCTAGAACGACCCTGATGGGGACAATGTGCGATCACCACGACCACCAGACACAAACACACACATACAAACACACACAGATTCCACTCAGCACTGCATGGTGAAACGGTCTGGCCACAGTCGGTGTATCCTTGGGTTGAGCGGAAGAAAGGGAGCAAGACAAACTGAAGGAAGAATACCTCTTGCCACCTGAAGGACAACAATATTAGTCACAGACAGAGTGGGGGAGTTGTGCACTGCTGACTGTTATTGTTCCCCTCCTATCAGCGGCCTCATCTCTCTCTATCTCGCTTTTACCCTGTCTCTCTCCCTCTGCTAGGGGAGCTCATTATCTCCTAGCAGAGAGGTCTTTGGTCTCGAGGAGGCCATGGAGGGGATCATTGGCTCTGGTTGTGACGGCGTGTTTGTTTGTCAGGGAAGCAGTAAAGGGGGAAGATGCCCTCACAAAAGCATGGGTGGACGGAGGAAAGAGTGGAAGGAGCTGGGGTAGGATGAACCACATGTTAAAACCTCTTCCACTCGGACGGCCCCATTGGAGGGTTCATCATTATAAATGCATGCCGCGCAGCAGACCTTTGCTCAAACCTGCAGAACTTTATTTTAAATTCTAGTGGAGATGCCAAGGTTCCCGAAGATAACAAATACGTCCTGCTGAATTACAGGGAAATGTGAATACAATGATGCATGATCCATCTAGATATTTTCTATTTGATGCAATGCTGCAGCCATAAAACAGTCATCTTGAGTTGAGCATCTTGAGTTCGAATATTTCACTCAACATAAGTGTGATGTAACTTCAATGAAGCGTTGCAACCAGCAGACACAGAATATGTGACATTGTTGTATAATGTGGAAAAAAAAGTTTTCTAACTTTGAACCTACTTAAGGAGAAATTTCAGGGAAATCGAAGTTCAAGGGATTAGGCTGAGATATGTATGTACTGTATGTTTGAAAATTTTTTTCTGTGATTTATTTTGAAATGACACATTACTCTCTATTGAAGAGCTTCATATGTGGACATTTAAAAATAAAATGCAACTCTTTTTTATCTCTTCCTTACCCATTGCCTTTCTTCTGCTTCCTCTTTTCATCCAGCTGTTTTCCTCTATTCCTTCTTTCCTTCCCTTCCTTCCTTCCTCCCCTCTTTTTTTTTCTCCAACAAGCCATCCCCTCTTTGGTCCGAGTCCAACTTCCGCCCTTTCATCCCTCTCTTCTCTCTTCTCTGAACCACAGCAGGCAGGCTAAATCCGCACGTGTGCCAAAGAACAACAAATAGACAGGAGATTATATTCCCATTAAAATCTTGGCCACTCTCATTGTTATTGACATGGCAGAGATCCTTGCTGCTGCGAGGGGCAAACAGTAGAACATGTGCACGCATACTGTTGCACGTGCGCCCACACAACGGACGGCGCTGGTTTTCGGCAGGGGCGGTGCTGCACAGTTCAAACACGGCGCTCACCTCAGAAGAGGGTTTGGTGCTGCGTGCCGCGTCGGGGTCTGTTGACAAACCTGCTATCCCCTCGCGTTGCCATGGGAGTCTATCAAGCCCTAAAGCTGCCTTTGAATTAGAGCGAGCCGAGCCGAGTTACAGAGACAGCTGTGTGTACATATGCATACTGAGACTGTGTGACATAAGCAAATACACTCAGCAGGCACGCACAAACCCGCTCCAAGGAAAATACACAAAATGGCACATACTTGCATACATGTGCACACACACACACACACACTGACACACAAACACCGACAGGGAAACAGCCTTCACAGACAGTAGAATTCACCATGAAATGGAATGGACGGGCTGCTGTTCCACTCATTGGACTTAAAGTGCGAGTGTGTAGCTTGTGTGCAAGTTTTTATACGTGTGTGTGTGTGTTTGTGTGAGAGAAAGAGAGAAAGAGAGGAGAGCCTGTCTATCTTCCCAGCGAGGAGCAGATGATGCTGTGAAGAATCTTTTGTTTACCCCTCTGATATGTAAGACAGACCAGATCATAACAAGCATTTTAAAACAGCTCTGTCAGCCACTGTGTCACTTTCCAAACAGCCGAACGACAGCGAAAGTTCAGCATCCAGTCGAGTAAATCATCATCGACTCTGGATTTGGAGCATTTGCCATAGCATTGTCTCGCTGATCATAGGGGGGGAAATTTCAGCAGAGGAAATACACCAGAGACGATGGACACAGCGATGCAAAAGGACGATGATGTCTCCTTTCGGTCTCCTAAAGCCATCAAGTACCAGCTGCCTGGATCCTTTAACAGAATTCAATCTGGTTGGAAAATAATTTTAACTTTAACAGTGTACTTCAATATCCCAAACAAAGTCGATAATGCTGATTTAATCCTATGTGTATTTTTTATTGCCAGCCAAATAAAAAGGGTCATCTGCTGCTCCTGTTCATGACATCTTTTATCATCACAATTAACCTAGATCCAACATCTGCCGGCTTCGAAGGATGCTTCAGTAGTTTTAGTGGGCAGTGACATTGGTATAGCAAGATGCTGATGTTTGTAGCCTCTACATACATGGTGATGTCAGCTGGTTGGTTGATTATTTGGGTAATCAGTCGTTGGTCAGTTTGTTCACCATTCAGGTCGTGTGACCTGCAGTTTAGGTAGCAGGGCTTTTACATTAGGTTTCACTTTCCACAGGGGAATTCTTCACAGTGGTAGTTTAGTCAGTGTCTGCCCTTTATGTTTCCTGCTGTGGTGACCTACTATGGTAAGTATGGTCAGATTTTCAATTTTATCAAAAAGGCACAGAGACACATTGCCACCTATCATGTTCCTACAGTTAAGCACTGTATTTCTATAGCCATATAGTGGCATTGCTGTTGAAAATACGCCCCCCACATTATGACATTGCTATAAAAAATTCTAGGGGAAACACCATTTAGTTAATAGTATAAGAGTGAATCACTAACTTTTCTTTTAGTGGAAGTTATATCTGCTACAATAATATAGTGAATAAATACTAGTTAAACATTCATGTACTCATGGTGCCAGAAACACTTAAAAGCTACTATAGTATCTTATGAAGTTTGGAGAGTGACATTTGCTTCCATGGGCTGAGCCTGCATTTAGTTTATGGAACATATTTACTACACATGTAACCTGCTGAAGAGCTACAGCAGCCTGGAGCTGTGTGTAAAGCAACAAGCCCTAGTGACCGAGTGACGCAGTTAAGTAGTGCAGAGTTAAAGATGCATTAAATTGAACTGAAGTGAGGACACTTTAGACTCAACTACACTCATCACTCAAAAAAAAAAAAAAAAAAACATGGAATAAGCTTGAAATTTGATGGCTGAGTCTATGTGGCTCTCATCATAAGCCTAAGTCACTGATAAATTACGTTTATTCAGTGTTTCCATCAACTCTAAATTTTGCATCGTGTACCTTTAAGTTGTGTTCTTGTAAAGCTGCTTCTCTATGTCATATCACATGTTCACTGTGAAGTAAGGCAAGCACAGCATTTGCTTAATTAATTAAGTTGTTTCCCAGAAGAATTTACTTTCCACAGCTATAAACTCAGTATTCAGCCCCATTCCCACCACACAGGCTTAAACATGGCAATGCCACTAACTCACTCATTAGTTCACACAACCTACACAGCCATGCTAGTCTCATACAGATTGCTAGCGGGGCTGATAGACTCTTAGTCTTGTTGAGAGTCTGAGTTACTTCTGGCTTTAAAAATGCATACATGGTTTTATGTATATTGCAGGAATGACTCAACCAAATGTTTATCCACTGAGCATGCAAAATGTATTCAAATGATTTAGATCTAATTGCAATAAGCACTTTAGTGGAGATTGCAATAACTTAACGGATCATTAATTCTGCACCGTTGACCAGAATGCAAATTAAGAGTTAAAGGAAACAAATTTCACTGCCAGTCGCATTGCTTCTTTCTGACTCATAAGTTCACACTGGATGTGTGTGGAATATAAGAAATTGAAAGAAGCAGACATGAATGCAGATACAATTCATTATGTCATGCACTGTACTTCATGTTCAATATCTAAAAAGTGGACTTTAATTAATTACTGTGCACAACACTGATAAATAATAATAATGATAATAATAATAAACTTTGAAAGTTGCATGCTTAAAGGCTCTTAGTCTTCTGTTTGTTGCTATTTTTGTTGTGGTGTGTGCCTGCATATGTGTGTGCAAGTGTGTATGTGTTGTGGTTGTATGGATGTGTGTTTTTCTGTGTTGCTAATCACTAATGACCAAGCCTGATAGTGTGACTCATTGATTGGTGGAGCTCCATACCATGGCACCAGGGGAGGGTCCAGCCAGGCAGCCAGGGTCAGCAAAAGGCCTTTCAGAGTGAAAAACACCCTGCATATCGCCTTAGTCTCCCTGTCTCATTTAGAGAGTCCTCAGGGCCCCATCAGCACTCCTTTTTATCTCTCCCTTATCACGCCAGGCTGGCCCCAGACTCATTTGTGACAGGGCCACCACACAGTCTCGCTCCTACTCGTTTGTCTACACAGTCTTTATGTCTGCTGGGAAATGCGGCGCGTCTGCAGCTGTTTTTTACTTTTATATCGCAAATGGGATTCATAAAATAGGGGTGATCTTACTTTTCGCCAAAAAGACTTTAAGCCACACTCTGAACATATTCAAGCTGACATCGAGATGTGAGCTTCTGTAGAGGTGTATAGAAAAGTCTATAAACCTGAGCTCCATTCATCATTACTGTTTATTGTTGGTTAAAGTGGAAGAACTTGTTAGCTGCAAGGCTGTTCCCCACACAAAGTCCACTAAGTCAAACCTGCTCTTGAGATCTTTACAAAATCCCTGAGAGGCAAGGTGGATTTTTTTTTTTCTACAAGCAGTGTCAGCCAAAACCAATACTGGCTGACACTGGCCACATTTTTTTCTTTTCTTTAATTTCTCACGTTGCCTCTCAGAGGCATTGCACTGACAACTTACGATTTATTTTAGAGTGGGATTTCCTTAGCCTAAAGTAAATTAATAAAAGCCATGGATTTCTTTCGCAAATAATTTATTTTTCTTTACCTTTCATGAGACATCGGGCTAATTATTGTGAGAATGTGCAGAATGAAGTGGTTAGTGCACAGTACAAAGGCCAAAGCCATTGAAAATTCATCAACTCCAGCTTAAACAAAAGTTTAACTTTTAATGCCTGTTGTAAATCATAATGGAAATGTAAGATCTCTATTAAAGAGTTTGCTTGCAAGAGCATTTCTCCTTTTATTTAAATGTTTTTTAATATATAGAATATATAAAATTACAATACATTAGTCATAGGTGAAAGCAAAGTTGGAGGTGCAACTTTGGAGTAGAGGTGGTAATTAAACAATTCCTTGTTTTAGTCCAAAAAGCATGTAAAACTATGTAGATGAGGTGGAATGGGCTGAAGCCTTTTTTTTCACTGCCAGTGTTGTATGACATTAGATTTTCTAGCGGTGAAATAATGCATGAATCTATTAACTGCATCAGCAGTGGTGACTGACACACTCCTACTTGATCAAATGTGACATTGCAGTCTGTGCCACTTT
>OMLF01010821.1:0-15023 GCA_900302615.1 Holocentrus rufus
ATGTGATAAACTGTGAAGCACCTATTCACCACACTCATTACTGGATTATCTATAGGAGAGAGGGGAGGCGAATGGGGAAGGAGACAATATATTTCCGATAAATTATATGTTGAGGATTTTGTGTTCATTATGTGAATCCAATTTATTCTCAATAATGATGCCATTCATCAATGTCGGCAGGACGGGAGCGTTGCCGCTGTATGTTTGTGTATGTTTATGCAGCTGTTTCATGTGTGCAAGTGTAACGGCGGGGTCAAAAACGGTGATGGCGGCAATTTAATCTCGCAGGAGTTTTGCTGCTGTTTATGCTGCCGAACATTTATCCTCCCCGTGGTTGTCATTCCTGCTGTCTTGTTCTGATGGGGTTTCCTCGGAGCAAAACAGTCAACATGCGTCTCTGCGGCCGCGTTTTGTCCCCCCTGCCATTTGCCATGCCATTCCATGTAAGATGTGCAGCCCGCAAACTGATGTAGGATAATGGTGAGAGGGCCTGAAATAGCTGGTGCACAGAATGGGATGTCAGGACGGTAAAAAAATTATGTTCAATAATGTGGATTTACTTACAGCAATCACATTCATTTAATTTTATTACAGTGACACTGATGGAAATAGCTGGCAGCCGGCACGAAAATGGCTGGCAATGTCACTAACCTCGCAACTAGGAATATATTCAAAATTGGATCTCTCTCTCTCTCTCTCTCTCTCTCTCTCTCTCTCTCTCTCTCTCTGAGCAGCAGAAAGGCAATAATAACTACTTTATTGTAATAGCTGCCTGATGCCTGTAGGATCGAGAGCATAGATGGCAATGATCTATCCAGCAACCAACATCATCTCAATTTGACGTATCTGGCGTTGAACCAACACAATGGGGTGTGTGTGTTTTTCTGTGCATCCATGCGCGATGTGTATGTGTGTGTTTGTGTGTTTATTTTCGTGGGAGTGTGTGTTTGGGCGTGTGCGCGTGTGCTGTTGTAAAGAGGCTTATTACACCCGAATGAGAACAATCCATTAGAAGGTGTTAATTAGCTCAGGTAGCCGAGCGCTGAGTGAAGTGATGCCACAAGGCCACATGTTGTAAACAGCAACACTGTCTCTTGCAATTTTGAAAAAGAAAAAAAAAAAAATCACAAGTCCAGCGTGGTGCGTGTGATGGTCGGCCAGTGGATCGAGAATTCTGGTAGTTGATTGATACCAAAACAGAAATCCCATTTATCACACGCTGCTTTATTTAAAACATTGCAGCAACATTAACAAGTAAACAAAAACTTTATGTGTTTCCAGTATTCAAACATACAGGTCACATTTAAATAAGAACATTGAGTCACCAGTCCAACACTGGCCTGTAGCCTTCAAGTGGAAAACAAAGCAAAATGGTGATTTCAAATTGAAGGAATATCCTGCTGTAACACCAATGTTATGATTTGATTTACACTGTTGTAAATAAGACTGCAGCTTCATGTGTTTTAGTATTTAAACATGCAGGCTAAAGCTACATTAGAGAAAGAATGCTGAGTTAGATGTGAGATGTCAAGTTGCTGCTACCACTGCTACCAATACTAAAAACACTGGTATTGGTGTTAGTTTCATGATGTTGGCATTAACTTGGTACCTAAGTAAAAGTTCTTGTGACATCAGTAGGATCCATAAAAGAGCGCAGGTGAGTTGTAAGGGAAGGAAACCTTCAGGAGATGGCTGGATCTCTGCTGACTCTGAGCTGAAACCTTCACTGCTATCTCTTCTCTGGATCTCCTTTTGTTTTTAAGGGGAGGCTGGTGGAGTGAGGGAGGATATCAGGAGTGATGGAGTCAGCCGTCAGAGTTTGGCAGGGCAGGGGAGCCCTATCTCTCTCTGACAAGGCTTTAAATGTCCTCTTGCCCAGAGGTTGTGGTTTCAATTTTCCTCCCTCCTCCCATCCCACTGGGGACAAAGTACAGCCGCTACGTCTAACAACCACAGATTTCAATCGAAACTCTAATGAACTAAGAAACTTGCACTGTGTGTGTGTGTGTGTGTCCAATATGGAAGTTAGAGGTGCTCTAAATTTCTAAAGATGCAACAAATAAATATACTTTATTGGTGTAACTTGTTAAAAACAGTGACGAAGATTTTGTTTATTCCATCAAGACGATCCTTAGAATTCAGTGTCCCAGACTTTATTGCAAGAGGTGGAAAGTCTACTTTTTAAGACCTGTTAGGAGCCTAAAATTGATTTTTCTTTTCCCTGTGTAATGAAATGCAAAGACAAATTTTCCCAGCAGCTGCAATTGATTCTGAGAGCGAGGATTGCCTATAGCAAAGGACAGAAAAATAAAAAAAAAAGCAAGAATCAAAAGCGTTATTGATGTTATCTGCTCCTCCAAAGTAAGGTGACCAGTCTTGTGATACTGACAGGTTGAAGGAGAAATCACGGCACTGTGGCAGCGCTGTCATTCCAGCTCTATTGCCTGGCTCTGAGCCACCGGCTTGCAGCTCGGCAGTGCTGTAAAAAAGAGTTATAATGTTATTGAAGACCTCCACTCGTGCTTCTTACCCATTGACTCTCACCTCTAATGCAGTTGTAAAAATCACTTCCATTGACGTAAAGTAAGTCCCGGTGAGCAGACTTGCACCAAAACTTTGTAAATTGAGTGTTGTATGTCCAGACCTCCAGAGAACACCAGTGTGTTAAAATATGTTGTCTCACATCAAATCCAAAAGACATGTCACTTCCTTCTTGATGATAAAGATGGATGGTCAATATAGGCGTAAAAAATAAAAAATGATGTGTGTGTATGTGTGTGTGGGTATGTGTGTATAGATGGGGGTCAGGCTTTGTTTGGCACTGGTTTGGTCAGTGTGGTGGAATGTGCCTGTGTACTATAATGAGAAAGGGAGGGTGTAAACCGTCACCTGTGTCCTTACGATACACAAAAACACTGCGGCGACCACTTTGATAATGGAGATCAGACCTGTGTATTATTAATCCATATTTAAACTCACCGGTCCAATTAATAAATACAAGACATCAGATCACTAAGCTGATGAGCAGACTGACACTAAATGCACTAACAACTGACAAAAGACGAGAATATATGTGGGATAGATGAGGACACGACATCTGGCCCTTTCATGGCTCATTGAGTTGATGGAATACTAATAAAAGCCATATGACACCAGCATACTAAGTGTGCAATTAATATTCTAAAATATTCCTGCGCCGCATGTGGCAAAGACCTGCTTGAGGCTCCCTCATTGGCGAAGTGACGGCTCTGTCTCTCAGGTAAAGGGGAGATGTCCTTATTAACCTTTTTTCCTTGTGCTCTCCCTCCAACAGACCAGCTGTGGCACCTGGCAGATTGTTGGGCCGTTCGCTTTGAGCGCCGCCGCGACTCCTTGTCTTGCTGCTCGCTGCACCTTTGCCTCACAACTACCCTGTCAGTAAATAAATAATCTCGTACGGAGGCATAACGCAGGGCTTTTTCTCCTTTGAACTGAACGGGCAGAAGGGGGAGGGGGGTGGGGGTAATTGATGAATCTGGAGATACATCAAAGCCTTGATTGATGAACCGTCACTGCAATTAAAGGGAGCAAGAAGCACTGGGAGAGTGACAGTGTGAAGTTTCACATTAGGGATCACAGTGTCACATGATAAAAAAGAAAAAGTGACAAACCCATAAATAAGAAAGGGGCTACAATGGCGGCATCATAAAAGAGGACCGCGGCGAATAATTCTCTGTGTGCCATTTACCTGAATTCATTTTATCCAGTCTTTATTTTTTTCATACCTCTGAAATAACTCTTCGCTTTTTCACGCCGCGTGGATGGCTTTGTTGTGCAGTTGCATAGGGATCGTCTCCCGGGACATCCGTCTCACACGTTTTATTATATCGGTCTGTCTCCTGGGGACGCTCAGGTAGACAGACAGAGCAGGGAGGGAGGAGCCCAGAACGGCCCTCCGCCGCAGACGACTGTCAGCTGCAGAAAATCCGGGGCCAGCTTTACATCAGCCTTGCTTCAACTGCTCTGAATGGGAGCGATCCTCTGGGCTGAGCCTATTGTAAAGCCACGCCGTGTTATTTTAATATGGCATTGTACAATTTGAGTCCGTTCTGAGTGAGAGGACTTCTCAAACGGAGTCCTCATCCCAGAGTTGGAGTAATAAATCTGGTTTGCTGATACATGACCTCCCCTTTATTACAGCGCTAGAAGGCCACTTAACCACTTAACCCATGCAATCATTTGGAGACAACTGATTATCACAATGCAGCCATTTACCAAGCACTATTCATTCTTTTCTCAATATATGGAGGGCACTGTGTTAATGTCGCAAAAGTTATCACATCTATATAAAATCGCCCCCCGTTCACTTTTTGCAGGACAGAAGAACACCACTGGATCTCAGCAGGCAAATCATATTATGACTCCCTTCATACAAAAAGCAAGCTGCTTTCATCTCCTGTTTTGAAAGGCTTTTGGTAATAACTCAATGTCCAGCTGGTTTCCATGCCTTTGGTAAAAATAAGTAAAGAGCGAGAAAAGATAAAAGATAATCTTGAGAGAGAGAGAAGAAAAAGAACAGATCTTGGCACACACTGAGCTGCCAGCTCTCTGTGGCTGCTAAAACATAATGAGAAGTTTATAACGAGTCAGATTAGATGCAAATATCTGTTTCCAGAGCTCAGTGCAGATACTATGGGTGAGAATATTGCCACGGGTTTATTCCTCTTTTTTGTTCGCTCGCTGCTCTGTTGCCATGGATGATATCATCTGCTAAGCTGTCTGGCCCTGTCAGCGCCTGGTGCATCCTAGTGTGCGGCCTTTTAGAGCAAAAAGCAGGTCACTTTGAACACTACAGGCCCTCCCTGTCCACTGTGCAGGGGTCAGGAAAAAGCAATTTGCATTTTAACGTGGGGGCCAGTGTGTGGAGTGGCAATGAGCAAAGCAGCGCTCCTGCTTCAAGCTCCCTGAAGGGCGGGCACTCTCCAATCACTTCTGACACCCCCTTAATAGAGAGGCATTGCCGCACTGTAGCCTCCCGACTAACAAACTAGATTTATAATCCTGTACATCCTGATATATGCTCAGATTTATCCCCGCTATTATTTTTTTTACCGTTTCTTTTGCTGGACTTAAACGCAGCCATGGCGTTCTTATTCAGCGGTGGGTTCAGATCTCGCAGGCAGACTTTCCCAAATGATTAATATTTCAGCTGAAGTTTGGCCAAAACACATTTCTTCGTGGATAGTTGGAGAAATATCTCCAGTGACCTTCAGCAAGACGCTGCTCGTATGGCTCTGCAGCTCCAATGAAGGCTCAAGTCTTGCATCGGATATTTTCTGTCCAGGCCCGAGATTGTAAATGGATGATAGCTGCCATTTGCGAAGGTTACACACAATGTTCTCTGAATAATGATACTGCCATCAGCAGGCTTCTCAGAGCCATTGATGTTCAGCCATCGACACCTTGACTCAAACAAATCACCTCCGGCAGCATTTAAAGTTTGTGTTCTATTTGTCCAATTCGCATTCATTTTCCCACAAGCGACGGAGATATGAAATGGTCACCTTTTTTTTCTCCTTCCCCAAAAAAATCAAAAATAATAACACTGTACAGTCTGAGCAGGACACATTTTTCTTTTTGAACGAGTCCAAAACATATAACCATTAGAGCCTTGAAGGACATTAAAATGTGCCGTGATTTCTGGTCAGGTATATTGAGCAGAAGGCATTTATAAAAATGTTAAATGACACTGCCGTCTGAACCAGTGGAGGGACTGCTGATGGATGACTTAGAGCCCAGCAGGAGTGTTGGAGATCCTGGACGTGATGCTTTGATCAATGTGTCTCTCCCCATAGCCAGGCAGGAGATGTAGTGCCTGCCATGTTCAAACCCCATTGTTTAATCCAACGCGTCATTTGCAAGCAGACGAAGGTTAACGAGAGAGAGATAACCCATTAAATTATCAATTAATCATCCTAACATTTATCTCCAATTTTGTCCTTTTCGCTCCCAAAAATCCCATTCGCACACACACAGGCACACACACACACACACACAAAGGAATAGAAGCAGGGATGCACATGCACGTGTGTGTGTATGCATGCACACGCATAGACAAGGCACGCACATGCACAAACACTCAAACACCAAAGATAAAAACCTACAGGAATTCTTTTATTTTTTTACCTCCTTGTACTTTCCTCCTTGTGTAATTTGTCTACTTTATCTCAACTGAGGGATTGAGCTGGCTTTTGGGTGCATGTTTAGATAGCCTGGACATCCATTATCAGTCTGAGGCAAACCCGATTTAGACCCTCAGTAAAAGAATTACTCTGGAGGAGAGGAGAGCGCCGTGATTCTGTCACCTTCTCTTCCACCCCGGGCCCCCATCTCTGCTGTTTAATTGGGCTGCTAATCAATTAAGGCCTGTGCACACAGATCCCTTCCGCCGAGCGCATAAATGAGGCTAAAACATCAGCGAGACAGTGAGATCTGACAAATCAGGGCTGCACACTGCGCATTTGTCACAACGTTTCATGTCCTCCTGGCCGCTCTAATCTAGGCTTAACAAATGCAGGGGCTTAGCAACTTCTCAGTCGTTTCGTACAAAACATTTGCATACTCTTTTTTTATTTTTTTTTATGATTCTAGCTGTAAATGTTTTCATCTGCAGAGATAATCAGGGAAGCAGATCAATACTGATTAGGCAGAGTCAGAGTGGGAAAACCGCCAATGAGTATGGCAACAACATGAACTATCTAGCCTGTTATCATGAATTGCAAATACCTTTTGCTGCAACATCTCCACCACACTATTACATTATAAACTACAGTTAAAGTCATGTTATTACATGCATATAAATATGATTCCACTTTTGCATTTTAAAGGAGTGTTTTAAGGAGCTGTACATCAGATATGTTGAAATAGCACTGCCCTGCTTATTTCTACACCAAAATTCACCCTAAATAGCAAAGTCATAAGAAACGGGTGTGTGTGAAAGTGTGTAAAAAATGGATTGAAACCAACAGTTCATCTTAATTCTTTGTGTTCCAGCTACCCTGGACCGCTGGTAATAGCATTAAGCCGCATGTGAAAATCAGCGCAGCGGACCTTCTTCCAAGGTAAATAATTTCACAGCATTGCCAGATGGGCCTTTGAGGATTCCACTGTTAGTAATCGGGGCCCTCGGCTGGTGTCAGATGCCTCCCCCTTTACAGCCGCAAACATCCCAGAGCCGTTTTGTTGCCGCTCATTTGATCACTCAGATTTGAGACTTTGTGTTTGACTTTCACACTTCAACCATATTAGGCCGTTTAAAGGAGTCTGCAACGTGTGGGGACTCACAATGCAATGAAGAATGAGTAGTCATTTCCACAGACATTAGCAGCGTTTAATAGCTTAATTCCTGCGAATCAAACCGGGAGAGGCCTCGCTGCATCCTTCTGTCAGGGTGCATCTGGCCCTCCGCCAGATGTGGGCAGAAGCCAGCCTGACAGTGGTCCGCCTCCTGCTTTGTTCTCTGAAAAGATTACAGGGTTGTAGAACTTCTTGACTCAGAGTTTTCCACAAGGTATAGAGTAATTAATGTAATTAGACCCTCTATCTCCGCTCAGGCCTCTTATCGTGCAGTATTTCCTTATCGCCTCTGGAAATTTAATTAAAAAATCTTTCCAATTAATGGTTTTATGAAATTAAAGTTAACTTAGTTTTCCTCAACCAGTTGGTTCCCTTGTCAGCTGATGGCCAGAAACCTTTAAAGAGGAGTGCAGGGTTGGGACAGCTCATGCAGATATAAATAATTTGATCTTACTCCTATACTACCAACACGCACATATACAGACACACACACACACACACACACAATTTAAGACCATTTGTATTTTCTTTTCTGGTGCCATGCATTTACATTGTCAGATCTGTTCATTGGGTGAGTCGTTTTGTTTCACGTTTAACTTTCAGGTAATAGGAGTCTCTCTCCTCTGTCTTCTTCTAGTTCTCTCTTCGCCCAGTTTTATCATTTTGCAGTCGGGCGGGCAGACACAGAAATGCACACAGCCATAAATCACAAGTGTGTGTGTATGCTTAAATAACTCCCAGCCCTCTGCAGAGTGCGGTGGTGCCTCTGTTGCAGCCCAGGGGTGGGAGGAGACAGGTAACCATGGTGCAGAATGGGCGCACACACAGGAGCCCCCACACCTTGGGAGACAGTTTTTCCAGAGACCCAGCACGGCCTGACCGCATCTACTTCGTCATGATTAAATTAGCTGGAAATCAGTAAAATCTAACTCATCTGGGATGGAATGGTAGTACATGTAAGTACCAAGAGGCCTAGGATTTCATTTTGACTTGGGGTAAATTGAAAATAATCTCAAATTGGTGTATACTTATCTAGATTGCAAATGTTATAACCCCAATAAGCTCGGTGTAAAACAAGGAAAAAAAAGATTTCCCTGATACACTTTTTATTTTAGCTCTCATCACTTGAATGAAAATTGCAGCCAGCCCTCGTCGGCTTGATTGATGTATCTGTTGTTTCTATCGCTGCCTCTGCCTCTCTCTCTCTCTCTCTTTCTCTCTCTCTCTCCATGGCTCTCCCTCTCCCTCCCTCCCCAGGGAATCCCGATCACATCACCTGTATCATGGCTCAGAGAAATAAGTCTGGAACAAATGCAATTCCCAGGCTTGTTGTCAAGATCATAGGTGGCAAACAAGTCAGGCAATTCATCGAGGAGCCGCAGGAGTGAGTACAACAAGGCTGACCTGTGATCCTGCATGAATCTGTAATGTCCGTTTCCTCACAAGCGGGTCTTTTCAAAATGTAATTTGTTGCAGATCAGTGATTACCTGCCAAGAACTTGCAATCCATAAAGTGGTCTATTGAATTACTTAAGTGCTTAAGTGGTCTTCGTAATGTCACTTTTATAATATCTGTTTAACCCTAACGTATCATTCTGTGTAATGTCACCGGTAATCGCTGATATTTTAAAGGCATCTGTTATATAATAAGATCTTTTTTTTTTTCAGTAATTATGACAGATTACATTCTCGCTGTGATTTATGTGGGAGTTTTTTTTTCCTTTGAGTTTGTCCTTTGAGGCTGTGGCTGTGATGAAGGGCCGTACAAATAAAACTGACTTGATTTAACTCGACTTCCATTACATTTCATTTGCTTATTCAAGTGCAACGGGGGAAGACACATCAAAGGCAGATGAAGACGCACCTCTTGAAGCCGCAGATAATATTTCAAAGGGAAGTCCGGCCAAACAAGACGTAATGCTGTCTAAGACTCCCGGACCGGCAGAGGACAGGGTGGACTCTGTGCTGCGGGCTGTGCAGGATCAGGTAGAGCGAGTGTGCCATGCTTTAGCCTTACTTTATAGGGAAATCGTCTTTTTGCTTTTAAGGTCAGAGGAGAGTGTTGGATCAGCTACAGAGCAGCGCCACTGCAGCTCAGTGTCTTGCTCAAGGGCACTTAAGCAGGAGAGATGATGATGATGATGATGATGATGATGATGATGATGATATATGAGCTAATAGGGTGCTTTGCTGTCATGTGATGCATGTATGATGTGTGCAAATAGGCAGAAACACGTATGAAGAAGGGGGTTTCACCGTCCTTCTGGGTTGTGGCTGTTTATCTCCCCAGGCCCCGGACAGGTTGTGTGTGACAGCGCCATCTGGTGATCGATCCCTGTCCTACATCCACCCAAAGTCTCTCCAAAGATCAGAACCCAAAGCAGCAAGGTCATCAGAGATTCTGGAGCAAGTCAGCTCAAAGATGGAATATCTTTCGGAATTTATAATGACTTTATGTTATATTACCCATAACTTTATAGATTTATTCATAGCTTTTGAATCAACCTAGGATGAATGAGGATCTGCCCATATTATTTGTGTTATTCTAGCAAGGTCTGTCTGGGGAGGAGAAAGATCAGCAAGGGCTGTCCTTGGCTGTCAGCGAGGAGCTGTGTGACTGGCAGCCGTCCTCCTTGTGGTCGACTGAAGAGGAACTGGCTGCACTTGATCCCACCTTTCGAGGGACACTAAATCAATCTGATCTCACTCACATCTTTCTGAAAAATGACGTTCCACTGAAACTACCAACATTCTCTCTGCTGCTCCAAACGTTTTCCGATAAAAATTATCCAGACCAGGTAAGGCAGCAATAAGATCCCGCCATACGCTGCAAAAAGCACTGCTGCAGCAGTTCACTTTGCCTAATTATATTTCTTAAAACAAGCAAAAGAATTCTGCCAAAAGCATGAGATGCTTATTTCCACTGCAACTCAGTTTGTTTCAAGAATTTGGAATCATGTCACATTATCTAGATACGAGCAGACTGATCCATCTCGTTTCAAGATAGTGTCACATGCTTCAAGAGAATTCTCAAAACAAGACACTACAATCAAAACAAGTGAAATTGGCTTGGTTTGCAGATTTTGAAGATTTTAAGATTCAATATCAGATAGAATGACTTATGGACAATTTTGGCAGTCCTGGAAAGTAAGGCACAATCAGAACTGTATCTGTGATTGCATACTGTTATTAAGTATTCTATAAATAAGAGTTATATAAGTGCTTCAGCTGATAAGCTTTTTGTTGTCTTTTGTTCTCACAGATTCATTACAGAAACCTCCTGTACTTTATAAGAGGTGCTGTGTTCCTTGAGGAACTCCAAAATGGAAGCGCGGTAAGTTCACACATTTTTTAATGTAAAATAAAAATGAATTCACAAAGCAATTTCTGTGAGGATGAGTCATTTCATGAGCAACATTTTTTCATGTAATATTAAAATGTAGCAGCCCTGTCTTTTCAAAGGCAGCAGCTAGGTGCAGGTCGGAAACATCAGTCACCCCCAGAGCTTCAGCCTCAGCTGGAAATCTCACACCAGCCTGTGCAGCCCCCGTGGAAGCAGAGACCTGGCTGCAGCGGTTCCAGAGGCTGGAGCGAGCCATGCACTTATGTGACACCCAGAAGACAGGTAATCATAAAATAAAATACTTAAAAGTGACCGCGGAAACAAAGTAGAGTTGAACTGTTGAAGATTAACCATTTCCCCCTCCCCGTAATTTCAGGATACATGGATAAGGACAAAGCCAAACGGCTGATTCAAAACTATAACAACATCTTGAATCTCAGTCTCACCACTCTGAAAATTAATGAAGCAACCCACACAGAAAGAAACCAGGGTGAAATTCACCTGGCCACAGCTCTGCAACACCTGAAAGAACTATGAAATAATGTTGATGGAGCGAAGGAAATTATTGTGTAGAGGTAAAAGTGAGGACAATTTGACTATACTGTATGTCAGTTTGTGAATATCAGAAAGTGAATGAGGGCATTGCATTATACTGTAGAGGTCAAAGTGGACATATATGTGATCTATCATATATTCATTCAACTGCCAGAGAAATATTTAACAAATTAAGTAGTAATAAACATTTAAATCCACATTGTAATTTGTATATTGTATTTTTCCTTATTTCAGCTCTTTACGGACATGCAAGGGTTATTATCTAACTAAAATAACCCATCCAGTTGGTGATGAGTCTCTCTCTCTCTCTCTGAATATGTTTCCTGTTTTCCCCCACTGCTCCAGGGGGACAAAATGCTTTGCTGTTGGTTGGCCAGTCTCAGTGAATTGATATTTTTTCTGACTTGAGTCAAGGGAGATTATTGTTGACAGGTTGAGAGCAGCAGTTTTGTCAGCAGTCCAGACTGCATCTGGGCCGGGCAAGCCAGGTTTGAGGAGACAGCCCTGCAGCGTGCAGCACGGTGGGCCATGTCATTTGCTTTCAGTGTGTTTAGCATTTTCCATGTTCACGCGTCTTTCTGGTGTCTAGAGGGTAAGTAAGTTCACTAACCATGAAATCTCCTAACACCTACCAGGAAATCAGTGGTGTTTCCAGATGGTTCAACCTGCATCTGAGCCATATGAGATTCATCATGTTCAGGCATATATGCAGTTACACTGAACTATAGTTATTATTGCACACTATAATGTACTACTAGGGGTCATTATTATTGCAATCAATATTTTCCACATTTCAAGGCTATTACCCTATTTTTTACTCCATCAACATCAACTGTCCCTAAGAGTAAAAAAAAAAAATACAAACATGTCATCAGTAAATGAAAATGAAACATTTTCTGACAATCAAGGTTAATCCACTGAAACACAAAATTCCTCTTGGCAATGCAAGTTAAGGACAATATTTTGAATATATGCTCCACTGCAGTAATTGTTCATATTCATCCACAGTGCATGCAACAGTAAAAAAAAGATGCTTTTGAGAAGTTAACTTGATCTTTCTGCTGCAATATATTGTAACAGGTTTGCACTGCTCCTGACCCAAAGCATTTTCACTTTTCCATGAAAATAAATAGAACATCCAAGACCTTTTCTGATGCAACACCTGTCTTTGACCGTACCCAGCTGGAGCAAAAAACATGACCAGGAGAATTTTTTCAAGCACACTGGCAGTGAGACACTAAGACATCATCTTGCACACTGCCTTGTACCTGTAGGTCTCATCTCTCCTGTCTCTTCCGCATCAGGCTCTTGAAATAATTCTGTTCCAGCTACAATTACTACATAGCTGCTGGCCTCTCTTACTGACTCTACCCGCCCTTGGATAGAACAGGTCTAGGCTTACTAATGGTGGTGGGTTGGAAAGGTTGCCAGTAGTCCTGCACAGCCATTTCCTTGCTACAGTGACTCAAATTACACCACCTCTATTAAAATGAACACTGCCTTTAGATCACAGGATTTATAAATAGCTATCACCTAAAATTTGGACTGGATTAATGTTTGCAAAAGGTGGGATGATGGGAGATTTTTAGATAAATTCATATAGAATGTGCATAAAGTAATCCCATCTCTTCTAATAGCACAGAGTAAATTTAAGCTATGGCCGACTAATTAATAAAATTAACTAACTGCAAACATACAAGCATGCCTGTGCAACAATGTAGTTTATATAAAACGGCAGAGCATGAGAATGTGCTGTCTTGCAATCAAAAGAGATTTAGTTATATATGGCATCATCTTAAACCAGTTATGTGAGGAGTAATAGTTGTATAAAATACTACCAGCTGAAGTGATAATTAACAGTTCCTTTTTCAAAATACAACTTTTACTTCCTTTTATTAATAAGATTCCATTAAATCCAGGTTTGATTTGTTGATTATTTTTATGACACTGTGAAGCAGCAAAGTGTGATAGTGCAGGGATGTTCTGAATGGGCGCCCCTGCAATAACAAATAATACAAATCGCTCTTGACCTGAAGGTGTAGCCTGTGTGGTGTTGTGGGTCTCTCCCACGTCAATATTGCCTCACCTCTAGATGTCATGGATGGTAGCAAAGACAGCAATGATCTGTTGTCATTTGTAGGGTCAACTGTATCTCTGCGGTTTTCTTTTAATCTGTAGTGGATGAGAAAAACCTGATAGGTACATCCTGTCTAGGAAATGAATGCTAGGCTGAGAATAGTAAAGATGTATGGTAAATACTGCATTTAATTTGTTTAGCAGGTGTGTGTGTGTTTGTTATAGTTCATAGCAAGCAAGTGCTTTGCTGCTGATGCAACACTAGTTCTTATGAAGATGCATATTTTTAGAAAGCTTTGCTCGAGTTAGACGGCTCCAGGTTTTTGCCAGTGGTGCATGGGTGCATTAGCGACACAAAAGGGTGCAAAGAGTTGAAAAACGTGTCACAGTCTTTTCTCCCAGTTGGAACCAGGGCGCACTGTGTAGGGACTCTGTCTGCTTTAGCAAATTCACTTCACCTCACTCAGGTGACACGGTGTGTTACACGTCAGCACAGGTGTCAAAAAACACTCGTAATTTTATGGAGAAGCTATTTTCATTTAACATGACATGGGAGACTGTCTCACGTCTTCTGACAGACGTGGAGAACGAAAATATCCAAGGTCAGATTCTGGCTTATGCTCAATCATATATAGGTGAAAACTATAGCAGTATTGCACATAAACATATCAAATATGTACAAGGTGGATTATTAATTATATAACAGAGAACAAAGAAAAGCAGATGAAACAGAAGGGGAGCACCCATAGTGCTCTGACTGAGCTGCCTCTGCACATGTTGATGCGAGTTCATCCAAGGACAGAAATGCAGGCTGCCGCCACCACAGGCCTGACTAGATACAGAACCAGGAGCGATCTGTTGTTCTTGTGGGGTAAAACCTGTTATATGCCCTGAAATGTGCACCGAGCTGCCAACCAAAACACACACACACAAAGAAGTTGTTTGCTTTTTCTTTATTTTTTTAGGGTTTAAGATTTTTCTTTTTTTTCTCTTTTTTTTCTTTTTTTTTTCTTTTGTTCTTGCTATTCCTGCTTTTTTGGCACTACATACTTAGGGTGACATGTTAGGTTGTTTTTAAAACAAATGTCTATTCAAAGCCTTCGTCTTGTGGCAAGCAAAGTATGAATACAGCTAATAAAAATAAAGGTTTACATTTTTCCTCCTTACTTTACACATAAAATAAAAACACTTTTTGGACCCCCTCAAAAATGGGGGTATTAAAATATTTGACATTTGTATCACAAATCAATGTAATGAGACAAAAAAACATAAAAACTGTACAAAAATGATAAAATTCATTTTAAAAATCCTCGTGACTAAATGATGCAAAGTTAAGATTACATTATTCTGCTTTGTTATGGTACTGACCATAAGCCTAATAAAATGGAGATGCAAGTTCACTTTTTCTGCTGGATGAAATTTAGATTTACATGGTGCCGGACGTGGGGTACCAGTGGGAAATTCTGATTGGGGTGCACCACAGAACCTGTTGGGGAACAAAAAAAAAGAAATCAGAACAAAAAGTCAGAATTGACTTTTTTGACTTTTTAAGCAGAGTGTTGAAGTTATTTGAGGTCAGTTTCAGCTGAAATAATTAAACAACAGCGACAAGAAAACAAGACCTTGCCTTGTCTGGTCTTACTCTCTAGTCTCTCTCACCTTGGGCCATGAAGGGCTTGCCGGGCTGGTAGCCTCCATTGCCCTGCTGGATGAA
>OMLF01010821.1:17781-28332 GCA_900302615.1 Holocentrus rufus
GTTAACAGACTCACAGCAGCACTAAGATGGAGAACATTCTCAATTAGAAGAGGCACTCAGAGCGAAACACCCAGTCTGTTTGACAGTGAAATACCAAAGACCAATAAAGTGTGCAAAATGTTTCCATCAGCTCAACTTTTCAAGGTCACTGACAGTCAAAGGTCATGTGCACAATAGAAAGGTCATTTATGACTTTATATTAGTGTTTAATAGTAAACATATGTGTATCTCTAACCAATTCACTGATATGTCCATTATAAATATTTCCTATGTACTAGCATTTGGCAGATACTCAAATCAGTTCTTCCTTTCCTGACCCTCAACACTTCCACCAAGTTTGGTCCAAATCGCATCAAAACTGTTTAACCAGTTGTCTGACCAGGCAAACACTTTGTGTCTGGGCAGATGACATCAACATCACAAGACCAATGTGTGAATATGTCGAATTTTGATGCCATTTTATAAAATGTGCATTTTTTAAAAAAAAAAAACAGAAAATCTCTAGAAGAATCTCTCAGCAACTTCAAACAACATATCTGACATTATATGGAATATTTTGGACAAAATCACTCACTTTTACGAGAGACTCCTGCACCGAGGTTATGGTTCAAATCAAAGGGATCTGAGGAAAAGAAAAGGCGAGTGAGTGGGTGAGATAAATAAAAGACACTGGCCATAACACAGGGAAGGAGATAAACTGAGAGGGGCGCAGCAGTCCTGGATGAGCACCTTCGATAGCGATGCATTTGCTGGTCCACTGTTTCTCAAAGGTGGTGAGGCGTTTCCTTTGGCGGATGCTGATTACGTGCTCTTTGAAGTCGAATTCTTCAGTGTAAAAGCGCAGCAGGCCGAGCCACAGCTCTCCCACTGACTCCTTGTTCTGCTGCAACTCTGGGAGACGCCGACGCTGTGCAGAGAAAAAAAAACAACAACAACAACAGATTTAAAACCTTCAAAAATCAGAGAGAATGCCTCGGAGCGAAAATGCAAATGGTAAAACTTCTAGGCAAGCTAATTTCAGCATTTAACAAATCTTGATAGCATGCATCCGACTGGAGTGGATTCATATTTTGGAGGGGGGAAAAAAATCCCGAATAAACTCACCAGCTCTTCAAGGTCGTCAAAAAAGAATGCATTCCAGCCGTCCACCATCCGCTGCGGGACATTTTTCCCGTCGAAGATCTAAAAAGACATCACACAGAGCTGTTTTCTCTCCCCCCATCAAAGAACAGCGTTTCTTTCTATTTTAGGTATGATTAATTTGTTTTCAAGGCTTAGCGGGCACGGCCCTCAATCATTTATAGGTACCTCCTGGAGGACGGGGATGACTGGGGGCTGCCGCTGCTGCAGGAAGTAAAGCACCATCAGAATGTAAGCATAGGATGAGAGGCTTCCTCTGGACGCGTCCCCAATGTCACAGCGCTGGGAGCAAGTACGGACACATTAGTTACACAGCAAGCAAAAAAAAAAACACAAAGTGACACACAGTGACTTGAAGAGAAAAAACTACAAAATAAAGAGAGCAAAAGAAATCCATTAAAATGAATAATTGTTTGTAATGTTGTTACACACCTTTGCAAAGACTTTCATCGTGTAGCCCAGGTACTGCACACGCGGATCTATAGCTGCATAAGTAGCCAGCATTCTGGTGTTATGTTGAGCCTGCACGGAGGAGCCAGCCAAATGAATCAATATGGATTTTGGACAAATAAGAGCACGGCTAAGGTCTTTAAAAAATAAACAACGGATGAGGTAAACAAATGAATTGAAGGCAGTTAAAGTACAGAGGCCTCCCTCACCAGGGTGTTATACAGGCTGATGTCTCCCTCCAATCCACTTTGTCTGTGTTCAAATTTCACAATAGGCACTTTAGCTGTTGTGATAGGCAAGATGTTCCTCAAACCTGTGACAGGGGAGGACAGACAGACAAGGCCAGTTATGAAATCCATGTCTGATACATATTTAGAGTTTAAAAGTGTGGAAAAGGCAAAAATATGACAAAGGAGCAAATGGGCGACCTGGATGCAGACGTTTTAACACGTACTGCACGTGTAACAGTGCAACAACGTGCTTTTCTGTTCTCACAGCATCCAGGCAGCTCGTTTCCTCCTGTTTTGTCTGCCTGATACAAACAACTGAAACCTTATATCACCTGTATGCTTCTTCAGCACCTTGGCAAGGCCTTCGATGATCTCTTTACAGTTCAGTTTCTGGTGGAGAGAGATCAAAATGAGACGTGAGACGTGAATCAATGTCCCAGAAAGAGATGAGATCAGATTTTGAATACCAAGAAGGAGGCGTGAACATGGTGGCAGTGTGCCCTGACCACCTACTTCTGCAGTCTCATGACCCTCTAGAGTCATGCAGATGTCAAGGTCGCTGTCACGGAAACCGAAGCCGTTCTTCGAAGAGCCGAACAAGCAAAGCTGAGCCTTGTCTGTGGGCACACACACACACACACAAGGTGAATTTACATTCTGTATTCTTGTTATCTATCCAAATGTGAATGTGCTATGTCATGTGGATTAAGCTCCATACACACCATTGTACTCCTTTCGGATGAACCTCTCCAGACTAGCGAGGATCTGCTCCCTCTTCTGCTGCTCAACCGGAGAAGGAGACAGTTCGTCTACAGACACATCAGGAACACAGACATTAAGAACACCTCTGACAGGAATTCATCTAATAAATACCACCAAATTTGGCTGTTATTTAAGCCTATAATACTGATTTATTAATGTGCAGGATGTTGTTGTTGTTGTTTTATTGTCAAGATGCTTCCTCATGTTACAATAACTGGAGTTCATGTGCCACACTGTGTGGATTCAGATTACATGCTGCACAAAACACTGAACGCTCACCAACAAATTATGCCAACAGTTCATCGTTTCCGCTTCACAATATCAGACAGGAATAGGCATGTAAATAATTTAGTAAGTACTCGCGTCTCCCACCCCAACATTATTTGATCACTTATAAGAGCTTTTTTTTAACATGGATCTGTCAGAAAGTAGACAGACTTTTTGACAGATTTGTGTCTGTCGGGTTGTTTTGGAGCCTGAACGTGGTGTGAAGCAGAGCTGCAATAAGGAGAAAATATGAAGGAGGCTTTGCTCATAATAGTGCTACTTCATCAGAAAAAAAAGAAATACACTATAGAAGACTGATCTGTGAAAGTCCAATATTACTTTCCTTTTTTTTAAATTCCATCTCTGTGTTTACAATGCTTTGATGATAAGTCTTGCAACATAGGATACACTGCACTGCCTCAGTGTTCGCTGCTATTTTGTTTCCCTGAAACAAACACAGGAGCACCTCAAACTGGCTAAATGGAGGGTGATAAATACATCAAGAACAAGTTCAACCAGGTTGAAACGGAAACTAGACGGATGTGTCACGGCCCTGTCCAGACAACAAACAACTCTCTTTAAAATAAATTGAAGTGAACGTACACAAATAGACAACAGATCAGTGTGGCTGCCTGGGTGAATTCAGTTGTTTACAATCAACCTTGCACATTCAAAAGGTGTAGCTAATGTCACTATTTTGTGCTGTTTTAACAAACAAGATTTCCATGAGACTAAAACTTTATGGAAATTAGCTGTTTATCTGCATTATTCAAGTTTGAAAATTGAAATGGCTGGCTAATTACCTGCAGAATTGTTTACATCCCTGGAACAATAATTGGAAGAATTGGAATATCAATTATTTGAAGGCCAATTATCCATCTCATATAGGAAATGAATACTATCAAATGATAGCTATTGGCCCATCCATGTACTCAGTGTGAAGAACATATATGGAACCATCTGTCCACTCAGTTTTTTGTGTGTTTTGCTCCCAAGTCATGCAGTGTCTTACTGAGCCATTTCAAACCAGATGTCTCTCTCCAATCAGCCCCTCAAAAAAAACACAACAACAGAAAAGCTGAGCAGCAGCAGTGGATACATACGATAGCAGAGTCTGCAGAGCCCGTCCAGGATGTCCCGGAAGCGGTCGGTCATGGGAGGCAGAGGCTTGAGCTCGATCTTCTTGAAGTCCTCGGGACACTCATCCTTGAGGTGGCCGTCTCTTTTGCAGATGCTGCACACGACAGTAGGAGGCTGGACAGAAGAAACGCAAGAACCACAAATTAATGACTTATTTGACGAGGGCGCCTTTCCAAACACATCAGATGACGCTAAAGCAACTGCAACATAATCACAAAAATAAGAATATTTAAAGAATAAACAAACAACATAAAAGTGACATCTTCATATTCATTTCAGGATTCAATTAAAAACTGTTAAAACCCTAAAAACCCTATGATGTCACTGATATCTCAAATGAGAAAAAGATGAATGGTGTTCATCTGATTTACCTTCCCACCAGTGAAAATCATCCTATCAAACACATAGTGCATATCCTCTGACGTGATAAGCCCCTCCCTCTCTGAGACACTATTCTCATTCTCCTCTTCCTCCTCCTCTCCCTCTCTGTCGCTGTCCGGCAGGCCATTGGGGGAGAAGGGAGTGCTTGCGGGTCGGCTCCCCTCGCTGAGAACCATGTTCACGAGGGCGGCATTCAGCGTGTCCTCGTCCTCCTTTCTGGACGGATCCGAACCATCCTCTTCGTCGCTCTCGTGCTCCTCGTCCTCCTTCGCCTCCTGCTGCGCCGCCTTCCCGCCTTTCCCGTCGTCCGCGGCCTCCTTCTTCTCCGCCCCTTCGAACTTCCCGTCCAGTTTGCCGGACTTCTTGCCTCTGTGGCGCCCCCCGCTGCCCTTAAACTGAGGGCATGCAAAGTATTTGTAAGCCGTGCGGAAGCGCTCCTGGATGTACTCAAAGACCATTTGGCTGTTCAAGCTTCGTGCAACGTTTCTCTTCAGGGCGAAAGGATCTGGGGGAAAAAAAAAAATCAAAAGGGAGAAAAGAAAAACCAACAGAGTGAATTTCAGTTTTCTATTCATACCTATTAGACGAGCCCGCTTTCAGTTCGGTCTCTTACCCTCAATGGCCAGCCTGCGGCGAGGCCAGTTTTTCACTTCCCTAGAGAGGAGCTCCTTCAAGCGGATGCTGATGATGTATTCCTCCAGGGCAAACTCCAGTGTGTAAAAACGTAACAGCTCCAGCCACAGCTGGCCCAGCGACACATGTTTACAGAGGTCCAGGGTCAGGCGAGTCTTTACAGAAAAGAAACAGTTAATGCTTTTGTTTGATTAAAAAGGCATTTGAACATAACAAGGAGAAATGATATAATAGGTATTCTAGTAAGTGTCTACATGTTGGTATCTGATATCATGAGATTTGAAACAAACTGGAGACTCAATAAAAATGGGATGTTTTATTAATGTGTATGAATAGCAGTTTTTTGGTGACTCCCATCTTGCACTCACTGCGCTCCAAAAAAGTTCTTTAGAAGTGGTATTACAGAGGATCTAAATTCTTCTTCTAATAAATAGTTAAGAAGCCTGCAAGAAATGAGCCACAGTGTTACTCACCAAGCCCTCTCCATACTGGTTGTCCTTCGGCTTATTCTGCTCGGACTTGGCCTTGCCTTCCCCCCTGCCCTCGCCTCTGTTGTCCCCTCGTCCCTCGGCGGAGCTGGCAGGTCTGTGCTCCCATCGGACAAATATGTCCAGCTTGATTCCAGTCAAGTGATACTCATCCACATGTTTCACATCAAAGCCATCAATCTGGAAAAAAAGCGAAGAAAGGAAATAATGAATGAGAGGGAAAATTAAGGGTAAGCAAACAAGCCGCAGCTGTGGATCGATGGAGAACCGGTGCCGATTCCTTCATCAAAGGGCTGCCCATGCCATTATCATGTGTTACATGTGGCTGTCTAATTCATCCAAGTATATTTGTTTTTTAAGCCAATTACATTGTGTGCATATCAGTCACAAACATATAGCTGCACTTTAATAAAAAGAACACGTCTGGAGCCAGATGTTATCTATGTATCTATGATGCTACAGCAAAGCATTCATCTGAAACACTGCAGCATATCAGTATGCACTGATGATAGAAGACAGAAGATTATCATTAACTACAAACACTGTCACAGCTACTGTTGAATCCATCAGCAACAATGTAAGTGCAACAGAAAACTGTAGACTATACAAATCAGCATTTTTATTATCATGATTTAAAATACTGCACTTTTTTAAATTCACTTAACACTCACTGTCATGTGTAGTTACACATCTACCATTCAGCCATATGCTAGGTTTTGAACTGGTGTTGTTTTAATATGACTCATGTGTTTTAAACCATTAAGGAGATCTAAGGAAAATCAGTCCGGTGCTCATAAATCTAAAGACACATCTCGCCCTTGCAGATGAAGTTGCTATCATGCACTGTTCTTTAGTGCAGAACATTAAGATTCACGTACCCAGTTACCCAGGTAGACAGGGAGGATGGGCTCTTTCCTCTGCTGCAGGAAGAAGATGACCATGAGGGCAAAGGAGTAGGAGGGGATGCCACCTTCTGCCTGGCAGTCGATGTGGCACAGCTGCAGGGGGAAGCAAGCAAGAGAACATTTGATCCTTTCATATTCTCTTTTAGTCTTAATGGAGATATAAATACAAATACAAAATCCTCACAAATAATAGTCTATTCAATAAATATTTTTACATGATGAGACATAGTTGAAGTATGTTTTTGGTTTGCTTTTTGTTTCCATTGTTTTCAGTACATAAGAAGTAGCGCATGCATTTGTGGTGAAATTCAGAGGGGGAAAATTCAGTTCAAAATTCTTTTCATTTCAAGGCTAGTTCCAAAGAACTAATTAAAAACAACTCCAATGTGTCACGCTGACATATATTTGAGAAGGACCGACCCACATCAACCGTGTTCTTCATGCACTTCTGTGCTGCTCCATGAAGGCCACGGCACGGCCAAAAAACCCTGGGAGCTGCTTGTTCTTTTGAACTACACATGAAATAAAGTTACCTGAAGAGTACCTTACAATTCTTTTTTTTTTTAAAGCAGCAACAACAAACCAAAGAGCTCTTTCTACTCTCTCTTCTTTGAGCTAAGCTGTTGGTTTCAGCAGCCTTACCCCTGCCCAGTAGCGGAAGGCCAGCACCAGGGGGACCAATCTGGGCTCCAGCTTCGCCAGGGCAGCCAGGTGATTGGTGGTGAGACAGGCGACATCATTGCCGGCACTGACCTTGCACATCAGCCCACTGCATAGAAAGAGAAGAGTCAGGCACCAAATATAAACAATGCCAGATAGAAATTTATAATATTGTGCTCTTGATCCTCTTTGAGAACCAAAGTTGGGCTGCATGAGTGCAAAGTAGTTTTGGAACTGATGGACAGAAAGATCAAGTAAGTAGGGGCTGATGTGTCCTATATATTACATGTAAGAACACTGTTAAAGGAGATGATTTCATTCAAGAAGGATTTAAGAGAAAAAACAAAACAACTAAAAAAACATACATTCTAAACACATATGGCATATAAATTAAACACGAATAAGTAAAGACTGCCTTAAAGTAGAAAGCCAAAAGAAAACTGCACTGAGATCCTTAAGCCAGCACTGACCTGCTAATATCCCGACAGAACACAACAGGAACTTTGGCATGAAAGTCTGACTCAACCTCAGAAAATTCAGCTGTGGAAAAACACAGAGGAGTCCAGTAAATGACCATGAGCAAGTGACACATACAAGAAATCATTTGAGAACAGGGTTGCACTTAAAGACCTGAACTCTATCTTGCAAGTGTAAAAAAAAAATTCCAAACATATTCATTTCAAAAAAATGTTCAGAAAAGTCCAATTTGCAAGTGTTTTCAGACATCAAGGCAAACCAACAGACAATAAAGATGTGGAGGTTCAACAACTGCAGGCCATTTGAACATGTCTCAACTACTGGAAAGTTAAAAGGTTAACAGGCAAGACTTACGGCTGTTCTTTAGGATTTCCAGCACTTGAATCAACACGTCTGGTTGTGTCATCTGAACAAAGAAAAGTATTGAGAGCATTAACAATAACATCACTGATGACTCTGCCCACTCACAAAATGTACTTTTGAACAATATCGAATCATCAACAAATATCACCACTTCAAACCAGGGAGTGAAACGGTAGTATTTTAAAATCAATAAATTATCGCCACATTTTATTTGAGATGCTATTAGAATTGCAGTTATTGTTCTACAACACAAAACAAAAAGAGGGACGCTGCTGTTCGGGGTGAAGTGGCAACACATTTCTTTTAACAGAAAGCAACATGATTTATTGAAAATGTGGAGTTAATTGTGACAAACAGCGACACTAAAAACACCACTGGGATGACACAGAGGCTACCAATCACTTTGACCATGGCTTATTTATTTAGGGGAATTACACAAGAGAATAGATTTAATTTGACAATGACATTTTGGTGTTTAAAAATGCTACATGTAGCACATTATAGTAAAGTTCTGGGTAATTATGGATAAGAGAAAACTGCACATATGGATGTCGTGCATCAGTCCACATAAACCACTGTTTTCTGACTGGGTACAAAAGGAGACTTACTGAGGAAGGGTAGGTGACATCAATGTTGATGTCACTTGTCTTGAAGGCAAACCGGGTAAGACATGAACCGTAAAGACGGAGGGAACAAGCTGGAAAACAAAAGAAGTGATATTGGACAGAGATACACAACATATTGACTAACTGGACAGGCCTGACTTTGCCGTTTTCCCGGTGGCCCAACAGTATTTTCACAGAGCTCCAGCAAACAGTGACTTATAGTGGCCCACTTGGCCAGCGATCCAAAAATTTGGTCACTCTGACAGAATGATTATCTTGTTGAACAACCTCTTTCTCTCTGTGATGAAGCATGCAGGTTGCCAATAAGGCACTATTATAATCAGAGCAGTGTGTTCCTCAAACACAAGCTGCCAGACAAACAGCCGACTACTAACACGTTTCAGGCCAACTACTGTTTTTAAATAGATTTGTTTTTTCTCAGGCTGCATCTCACCATATTGTTACTCGCTTCACTCTGCTGCATCTGTTGCGTTTCCTCATAAAGGGAGGGGACTACAGGCCCACGTCGGATAAATGAAAGTGAAACTCCAATCGACCTGACATGTCTGACATTGTTTGAGTGGGTGTGAGTGATACCAAGCCACTCGCCATTTAGCCTAACACTTCACCTCCACACTACCAGGCTGCAACACGGGGCAGAAAAGTGCAGAGTCCAAACACACAACTGTTCCCTGCTTATGCTCAACTTTTTACCGTGTCTGATGACCACAACCAAATGATATTCAGCAGAAAAGGCACGGGCCTCAACCCTGAAGGCTGAACAAACAGGAACAATTCTAATTTTTCATTTTATTTTTTTCATGTTTGCACGGGCTAATTATTGATTTTATGTATATGTTCTTGGTGATATTTATTTAATCTTTAATTTAAAAAACTGCTGAAAAGAGATTTGGATTGGCCCAAAATGTAGATGCAAATCATGTGAAAACATAAATGTCATAAACAGTTGATGAGACTCAAAATGTAAAACATGTTTTTAAAAAAATAATTATAATATATACCAGCACATTATTGATGTTTGCTATAACCTAAAGCAGCTCTGTAATTCCAAGACTATTTTATTGCTCACTCCCAATTTTATTGCTCTACATCCTTTTGGAGCACACTGCATTCCTGTTTTTTGTGTGTGTGTGAATACATTCACAGCAGCTGAAAACAGGCAAGCATTGGCTTTTACATGCAATGCACAATAGGCAAGCAACTCACTGCTCCTACAGGCAGACAGGACAGCAACAGGTTACACAGCGTATAGTCAGCTAGCTAGATTTAAAGCTAAACATGTTTCTTAAGCCGCCATCACCTGGCAAGGTGCCAGGGAAAATGTCTGCCAAAATGTTTTTTGTGTAATGTTAATGGGTGGCTCTTATGTTCTCTAAAAAAATCATACACAAAAAAAATCTACAAATAATCTCAAAGAGGCAGCATCAAAATGCTCAAATGACCAGTGGAAAATTTTCCTGAATGTTAAGCCCTGAAACTTCAGTAGAACTTAAAAATCACACTGTTCTGTTCTGGGAGCAGTTCTCCTCTTCCATAGTGCTTAGTTAAACAATAATATGTACCAGAGTGATCAGCATCATGGAAGACTACCTGAGAGGTGCTGCTGGATGGTCTCCTCCATCCTGTTGACCACAGCCAGCCGAACCTGGAAGTCCTCTTCTGAGATCCCATGCTGTTTGGCCGTGTCCAAGACAGCTGCATCCACTGCCTTCAGCTGCGCAGGGGAGGGTGGTGGCAGGGCACGCAGCTCATTCTCCTCTTGTTTTTCCTGAAATAAGAAAACCAATAGGAAATCACTTTACACTTTACATTTAATCTTTCCTTTATAATAAAAAACAAAAATTTACTGAGAAGAGCATCAGTAAAAACACAAGTCCTGGGATGAGGAAAAATTCAAACTCGGCATTCCCATACCATTATGTTCTTTTTGTGTCTCTTTTCCTTGATGTGTTTATGTGCTCCCTGTATGTTCTCAATGTGCACAGAACACAGCTTGCATAAGTACTGAAAGTTTGGGTACTCAGGGGAT
>OMLF01010824.1:14209-24345 GCA_900302615.1 Holocentrus rufus
GGGGTAAAAAAAAAAAACAGGTCAGAGGGAAACAACAAAACAGTGAAATGGAAAACCAATATATGACAAGAACATTCAATAAAATTACCACAGTGGTTAAAAAAAAGTATAAAACGAATACAGTGACAAAATGATGAGACATACATTGGAGAAAACACTATTGTAGCTATTCTGAGTCTAAGAGTTCCTCATAAATGCCATTTATATAGTTTGGAAACATGTAACTTTCCACCGGTTAACCTCAAGCCGTCCTGTGGTGTGGAAAAAGTGATACAACACGGGAACACAGATCAGACGAGTCAAGATCATGAATCATTTACCTGAGGAGCATGGGCTCAAAGCCAGGAAGAAAACCTTCATTAATTTATAAATTAGAAGTATAGATAACCAAACAATTAATTAACAATGCCCTTATATGAAGAGGTACTGACACAAGGATTCTGATGACAGTAAAAGGTCTTTAGAAGAGTTTTTCTCTGTCCCCCTAAAAAGCAAATCCTCCACAGTCAAACGCATCAAAGTCGGAGTCTCCTTCGAAGTCAAAGCTGTTGAAGTGTGGGGAGTCCACGTCCTGGCTGCAGGCATGGAAGGAGCTTCCTGTGGGGAGCTCGGAGAAGCCCCCTGTGCTATGGGCGATCTCTGTGGCTCTGCTGGTGAGGGGGGAGGAGGGGGTGCACGAGTTGAGGTAGCCCAGAGCGGAGGAGGCCGCCGCCCCCCCCATGAGCAGGCACACTGCCCTCACGGCCCGAGCATCACTGCTGTTACCATGGCGAAGACAATCTGACACACGATGAGGCGGCGCCACGGATACACTGCGTAGAGGTCGCCTTTGTCCACTGGCTGTGGAAGAAAATACACGTCACTGATACAAAAAATACACCAAATTTGGGGGACACTCCCTCATTAGCCATTTTACCTGTTTAATAAGCACATAATTTACCAGTGATTTTACACAGTTAGCCTAATATCTAATGAGTGTATATACTTAAAGTTTCTGCTTATCATTTCCCAAAGCAAGCAGTCATATTTTAGAACTCACTATATAATTTTTCCCACCATTTACTGGGCCATTGGATTTCATTAATTCCAGTATGATATGAAAATTAACTTTAAGAGACTTAGAAAGTTCTTCACAGCAGTATTCCATAACTGTAATAAAGATGTCCTTGTTGCGTTTTGATGACTTTAAATTAGGTTAGGCTAAGGTCATTTTCAACTGACTAACAGCATCAAATTCAAGACCAGTGCTGTTGGCAAACCTCACCCAGAAGACAAGAAGCACCAGTGCCATGAAGATAGAGAATATGATGATATTTTGAATTTGATAGTTTTTAATCCAAGTGGCTGTAAGTGTGTTGTAACCTCCCTCCCTCATTATTAAAGTATGGCAATGCACAGACCTCTGACCTCGAAAGTTGATGCAGGAGATAGCAAGAACTGCAAAAACATTTGCAATTATGTTGGATCTCGAGTTTGATGGCGATGAGCTCCTTCAAGTGCATATGGTATTCTAGGTGATTGCTAGGGTGTTGCTAGGCTGTTGCTATGGTGTTCTTGATGGTTGATAACAGGTATGTCCAGTATTTTCAGTATTATCTAGTATGTTTTTTACAAAATACCACTTTAATAACGCCCATCCAATCTGTTTTTGACAAGAACTTCATAGCTTGATTTAACATGGCAGTCTGGCAGTATGGGGATTTTGGTCAGCACTGTCTTTATGTGGAGGCATGCAAAGAAAAAAGTGTAAGTCATGTCACAGTGAGAGCAACACCGAGTGAGAGAGACAAATTTCTCTGCATTTTGTTTGTCCGTGAAGGTTGAAAATGTGGGAATTAAGAGGTTGAATGAGTTTTTGGGTGCAAATTTTCAGGGAAAAAACACAAAAAAAGACAGTGTAAGTCAGCAAAAGTATAAAATCAATTTAAAAAGTATATTCAACATAATATCAACTTTGTATCAACCTAAACCCAATTCTGATACAGAGTTGATATTAAGTTAAAAGTCAAGTAATAGCCTGTTGATACTAAGTGGAGTATTTACAGTCTACACACTGATATGAAGTATCAACATTGACTCAGGTGTTACTCAGTCGATAGTCATTTTTTGAATATTAACACTGGACAGTCCAAATAAGTAGGGACCATTTATTTAAATATTTAGTTGTTTGAATTCAGGAACATCAGTTGCCTTAACACATAGGTCACAGTATTACCATGCATGAATCATCACATGGATATTTTTGGTGTCACTTGATGTTGACCGACAGTACAATCTCCCATGAGCACTGTTGATTTCTGTGAGCTCTTTCATCTGTCACGCTGACACAAAATGACCTGACTGTTGACCTGGACTTTGGCTTCTCTCTCTGAAGGAGCCTCCCCGCTCGGTGACACGGGACACAGGAGGGGTGCCCTCGCTAACTCTGGGCGACCCGGGCTCTTTGTCACTGGAGGAGTCTGGGAAGGGGTCTCTGTCTGTGATGCAAGGAGCAATGCTTCGCTGTCTCTGAAGGGTTAAGGGTGATGTGACACCCTGGAAAAGGACAATTCCACAGACAGACAATTATTTAATCTGGAAAAGAGGTGAAAAAGGAATAGACATACAGAGGTCACGCATATGTTGAACACTAAACTTGCACTTGTGTCATCTTCTATTGCATCACATGTTCTCTTGTGTTTGTCCATGTTACTGTTATTTGTTTGTCATGGCACCTACTGCACACTGAGCTCTCCTAGTGTGGGGCCCCTCTGTCCCTCTTGCCTTTTTTTTCCAAATAAGATTTTCCTTGCATACTGTAGAGGTTCTATGGCTGGTAGTGTTGGGTAGGCTAGGCTATATAGGATAAATAGGCCTGCAGTGTCCTTGCTATTGTGTGTCATGGGTTTGTTTCTGTTTCCTCCTGGGTTTGTTTCGTCTGACTCATCGTTGACCAGTTCATTGTAGGTAAAGACCTTTGAAATATTTTTGTGTTGGAGGGCTGCAAAAATAAATGAACTTGACTTAAAAGCAGCGACTTACCTCTCTCACTTTCCTGATCAACTTCAACCACAGACTGTGAAAGACAAACGTGACCTGTCAATATTTTAAACTAGACTCAGGCTTGGCTCCTCATAAAACAACAATGGAGTGTTACACAGTCCAATCTGATAGTTAATATAAAACCCGTCAACAATAAGCATGGCTGGTATTAAGTGGGACAAAGAATATACAAGTTTGTGGGTGTGGGTGTGGAGGGGGTGGGGGTTGTCTGGCAGAACACAGCATTCCCAATTATGTGACCATCTGCCATAAACATATCTGATAACAAGTTGGGCAAAGGGAACTTGAGTTCAACTGCATGCATGTGTGTGTTGTTTATGTGTGCACGTTGGTTGCATATCTGTGTGAAAGTGTGTGTGTGTGCAGTATGTGCAGCGCAGGTGTGTGCAGCATGTGCATTCTATATGTATTCATTCTGAGTATATTTTCAGGTGCATACATGCAGATACGTAACGTGTGTGTGTGTGTGTAAGAGACTCACTTGCAGTCGTCAGGGTTATCTGAGAGCAGCAGTAGGAACTTGTCCTGAGGCAGGATGAGGGCGAAGCAGCAGTCCCTTCTGCCCCCTGGGGGCAACTTGGGCAGGTCCAGGATTTCTCTTCCCTCTACAATGGACTCGCAGTTGGTCTGTAGCGCTACCACCTGGTCTGGTGGAGACTCCGCATCTCGACACACCATTAGGCTGCCCTCTATCGTCAGAACGAGGTACTTCTCCTTCCACTGCTTAAACATGAAGCCCCCTGTGGTAATGAAAGTAGCCCAGAGAGGGACGTGTGAGCAGGAGGAAGCAGAAGGCAAATCATGTCCAGGGTTATTCGGGGTGGTGGTCACCAGCTGGTTCAGAAAGCGAGCTTGGAAGTGGACTTTTGTGAATTTATATTTACATTTGAAGCATTCAGATAATGCTCTTATCCTTAGTGACTTACTGTGAAGATTAAAAGTAGATTAGAATCCCAGACTGAGAAATTCAATGTAGAGAAAGTAATAACAGGATAATACCGGGGCTTTTTTTTTTTTTGGACTTTGCCCCACTCCCTTACATTACTGTAGTGATGAACACCGTCACCATAGTTGTAGATTAGAGGGCACGTTTTCCTATCCTCCACCATCTGCTGCCATTCACTCATAAACAGAAAAACAACTTCCACAGACTTGAGCGACATAATCCTTCACAGTAAACATGAAGCCTTCATTTGGTTCGTCGGGGTTTTTGATTTGTTGTCATTTCATTGTGCCAGAGTCGAGTGTTTTTATGTCGTTATCACTTGACAGGAAGAAATGGAAGTCTGTCAGGAAAAAATCACCGAAAAACACATCGCCCCACAAATTTCATCGACACATCCATGTGTCCTTAGCCGGGCTAACAGTTAATTGCAAGCTAAGTGTGACACTGTAAAGGTTGTATTTTGAAGTAAGTAAATGTTAGGAAAATGTAATTACGTGCAACATCCATTGCAAAATGACGGGGAAAATGTAAACTAGGTACAGACAGTGGGGTCGTTCACAGCACCTCTCCCCTTGCAAACCTTAATCCATTTCTATAAACAAGAATGTGTTGTTAAGTCAAATTTTCTGTTAAAGAAATGATTAAAGGAGTGAAAAGATGTTTATATCTTTCAAAGAGAGCCATTAACCCCTGCAAACAAAAGCAAAAGCTCATTTTTTAGCACACAGGGTTTTTGGCACACAGCTGAAGTGGCAGATTGTAAGTGTGCCAGACAGCCATCCATTCCATAATAATGATTATAGATGGAGAGCACATGTTGATGGACGGGAAGGTCTGCTCTATTTCTCCATACAGCGGATTAGAGATGAACAGGTGGATTTTGCAAGAGAGATAGAGAGAGAGGTGTGTGGGTTCACATGGACTGCCTGCTGGCCTGGGTACATCCGCTCTCTGAAACACAAATGTGCCAACAAGATTCTATATAGATTTGTAATAATTATTTCATGGCATTTTACTTGTATTGGTCCGCACAGTGTGTGGAGAGAGAGAGAGAGAGAGAGAGAGGAAACATTGGAGGGAGAGGGAGTGTAAAGTTCATGAGCCAGACATTTCTAGTAAATAGTATCAATCTTAGTCCACGAGCCACCGGGACGCCGCGCTGCTCCTTATCAAAGGAAATGGAGGGAGATATAAAACAGATGCAATATAAGCACAAAGACATGAAACGCCTCTCTGGTCTTGTGTCATGACTTGGCTTTTAAACGAACATCTCGTCATTCTGCAGAGGCACATCTGGGAGCTATCAAATCTGACAGAGTGCAGCGAGATATCGAGTATCAGAGTAGGAGTGCCGATCTTAGACTGTTTCCCCCTGAAGTCATAGTTAAGTCAACAGACCTATCAGCACTGCTATTCATAGAAACTTGACACATACAGTATTATGAGTTCATTTCACCTTTAGAAAAACGAATACAAGTTCATCACTTAATTTATAAAGTTGTCACTTTGTCAACCAGGGACTTATCAACGCCCCCTCAGGAAAACAACATCATTTCTTTTGTGAATCATTTTGTAAGAGCAGGTGTCACTTTATCCAGATGGAGGATATCTTCTCTTTAACCAAAACTCTCCACAGGGACCAAATTGTGGCTTAAACGCTTTTGCATGATTATTCAACACTTTTCATATTAAAGTAACCATGTATAGACACACACTAACAAATTGAGTATTTCTAGTAGAGAATGCAATAAAAAAAGAAGTGAATACCGAGAATGTTTAAACAACGTCTGCATCAGTGACCTCAAGCCTCCCAGAATCAACAACAAAAACGCAGCCCAACATAATGCAATGGAACGCAGTTGACCTTGACTCCCAGTCGTCCAGAATGAGCCCAAAAATAGACCGAACAAAAACAAAGGACTGGTACGACATGGAGTCACAGCCTGTCACCCGCCGCACGAGAGCAGACGGCTGCACACAAATGAAAGAAAAGATGCCATCCTACCGTATTTCCTGAGGAAGCCCCGATGTACGCCTGCTGCGCTCATGCCTGCAGTCATCTGAGCAACAGGGACTGGAATGAGAGGGGCAGAGCCGGTGCTGAAAAATAGGGTAAAAGGGAGAGAGAAAGAGAGAGAGAGAGAGGCACAGAGAGAGAGAGAGAGAGAGAGAGAGAGAGAGAGAATAATCCCTACTATTTAGGCCTTCCTTAAACCCGTGCTGTTGTGAGTGGAATTGGATCCATCCCCAGTCATGCTCACATAAACATCGTATGAGCGAAAGAGGCCCAAATAATCATAACAGCGATGGATAAATCCCACCAGAAAGATCCTAGGATTTTCATCCTGGCCCTTACCAGATGTCACGTTGGACTCCCACACTGCCCCTCTCCCAGGAAAACACACATGGATGAAAAATGTACACACACACACACACACACACACACACACAGACACAGAATTAAATCCCTATTTGCAATCCTACCCACAACATATAGGGTAAGTCACAACATCTTATCATTTAAATGTCATCAAGAGCTACCTGGTCCGCGGTGTATCTGTGCGCCCTTGGCTAGCCTCCCAAACAATCCTTGGATGGGCTCCTGCTCCAGCAGATTAAGACACAGGGATTGTTATTCCCGTACAGCTGGAAGCCCGGTGGTGTGGATAGGCTCAGCCAAGATTTAATCTACCTAGACCTGGGATACATCCTCCCACCAGGCGACGCCCCCTGGAGATATTAACTGTGTTTGAATGTCATATGTCAGAGCGGGATTAAACCCTACTCATTGTATCCGCTTGCGCTTGCTCATCACAGTTAGAATAAGATTACATAACAGGAGGGGATGAAGAACAGGCCTCGTCTTACCGCAGGCACAGAGGTCACATATTCACAAATGGATGGGGTGGAAGATGGTGGCTTCCAGAGAGAGAGAGTGGCAGGTAGAGAGAGATAGAACAAGGGAGAACGAAGTAAAGCAACTTGAAACCAATAATAACTTCAAGAAAATATTTTTTTAATCTCTCAGTCAAAACAAGATTAAACTTTATTGATCGCACAGTGGTTGTTGCAGCACCAAAAGCAATGGGATTCCACAGGGGAAACAAGCACATTATATCGAATGCAGATGCCCTCACTGGGCCTTATAGTGGTGCTGGAGGGAGGGTCATGGGGTCACCAAAATTGCCAGGTGTTATCCTCTATCCAACATGAACGGCGTCACCAAATAGATTTTGAGATGTGCTGCTCCAGACCAAACTGGTGACTGACTGACAGACCGACGTACAGGCCTCCGCCTCCAAGTGGGGCAGATATTTGAAAATAGAATATTAAATAGGCAATAAAAAATGGAAAAAAATGACAAGGCATTCAGTGGAGAACAGACCTCTGCCAAGTTTGCAGCTGGAAGTCACTGATCTTTTGTGCTACACCCTGCCCCCTTTTTGGCAATCTTGTTGTCATAGGACACGACCGTTTCAGCCAATCATTGTGGAAAAGCTGTCAAGTGCTGCCTCGACCCATGATCAACCTCCCTGCTGGGTTTCATGATGTTAAGTGGATGCATTTGGAAACTACAGTCCAGTTTGTGATAAGCGCCACCCATTGCCACGTCCCCTCGAAGCAGATTAGCCCAAGAAGTTATTGTAAACCTCTTCTGGCTTATGACTGAGGTCACGTTCAGCCATGGATCTGGTAGCAATTCAGTGACGTGAAAGACCTCATCAGGCCTTGTCAACACAGGGGCTTGAACCCTGGAAAGCATCCCCTAAGTCTTCCTATTTGCTAAGACAACTGGTTTTCAAACTGGTTGGGAATGTCCAGAAGTCCTTTTAAGGTGGTAACTGTTTCACACTTTAATTGACTAGAAATGATCCCAGTTTGAAAATCCCAACTCTCTCCTTCTGTACAGTTGAAATATCTCTACAGTTCAGCAATAAATGAAATATAGAAATCATCCAAAAAAATGGAGGTGTCCTGGGATAAAATCTCGTTCAATGACTGTGGCCTAATGTGATGAGGATTTCTGGATCTGCACTTGGTCTAACATATTCATCACCAGGAGGGGGCAGGAGAGCCTCGCTGAGCCTTATGCAGTCCAATGGCATTAAAGTCACTCTGGTGTACCAACCTGTTGTCTAAATGCTGGCTGCCACCCCTGGGAGGCCCTGGTAGTGGGTTAGCTGGGAAGACGGTGGGTGGACGAGCAGCGGGGGAGGCGTTTCTCGCGTCATGCAGCCAATAGGAACTGGCCTTCAGAAGTAACAGGTTGTTTCGCTAAGTAGGCGCACATACTCATAGAAACTAACTAGGATGTTGACAGTGTAGCCTCCTTTTGTGGACCAACATAATAACTGGTGTCCGGTTGTACTGGTATAGTGGAAAATAACTGGAAACACTGTCTTTTCAGCTCTGTTGATGCACTGTGCTTCACCTATACAAGTTTACTTGGAGCATAGTTAATCAGGTTTGCCGGATATTGGATTGGCTTAAACCAAAACACAGACCCAAAACCAGAGCTGGTGCCCATCCCCCACACCTTACATCCCAGCAACAAAACCCAAACACTCGCTCCTCCCTGGCCATCCAGCCCCAAAACTTTGTGTTTTTGAGTAGAACACCCCTCTTTCTTGTACAGGACCCCCTCCATGACCCTTTTCCCTCCCTCCCTGTGCCTCTATCTGGGAGCAGTGAGAGCACCATTGCTCAAGCCCCTATTGAAAAGAGAGCATATACAATGGGGTCTTTCTCAGTCCCTCTCTGTCTCCATTAAAGACCCTGGGAACACAACACTGTCCACACAGCCACTCTTAAAGGGCCAGTGGGACTCAGGTCTTTGCAACCTGAGTCCCAGTGGCTCCCATCATTTTCGTGGGAAAAAAAACAAGGATCTACGCTGCAAATCAATTATTCATGAATTGTACGTGAACTCTCCGGGCCCTTGTCCCAGGCAGTGAGCCGAGCGCCAGCATCACCTCGGCTGCGTCGCTGCCCAGACACGCACAATCACTGCAGACATCACAGTCTGAAATAGCATCAGTCCTGCACTGCTCCCCATCTGATGGGAATCAGGGACACGGGCATTTATTTAGACTACTGTGCCTGATGACGTTTGTGTCTGTCTAGCTGAGACATTCTGTCCAAACAGAGTCTGAGACATTCGGATGATCTTGTGTATTTAGAATAATAATAAATAGAAATTTATTTAGTATTTCTTTTTCCTTCCTTCAATTATCCATCAAGAGGCCTTTTGCTTCTTGACAAGTCACTGTAAAAAATTTATGAAGTTTAGACGAATATTAGTAACATTTAAAAAAAACATTTAAAACATTTATTAGTAACAAGTTTGTGAATTTTAGACTGTAAAGTGATTTTCTAAATCAAATTTATATGCATGCCAGTGGCTGGGAGACAGGTTCGCCTTTTCATCTCATTTTGGTCAGTCACACGCTTGAGATAAAGGTGTCTACTGATGAAAGGATGTATTTGATATAATTTAATTTTATTTTTTTTATAGGAGCACTTCATATCAGTCAGCCTTACTGTTCCAAAGTCAACTACTATTCTGAGGCATGATGTTAAATAGCCGTTAAAAATCAATAAAACAGAATGCAATGCAGTGCAATGTGGACAGAGTGATATGAAACAATGTGGAGATGGTCACAAACTAATAAAAGCAGCACCATTGCATCATGCGAGCAAAAATGAACCATGGCAAATCGGTTAGCCATGCATGCAGACACTGTCATGCCAGCGACAATAAAACAATAAGATAAGCAGCCAAACTGCTTTTGATCTTTAAAATTAGAATTCAGATTATGGGTATCAGGTGGGCCAAAAGTTATGCATTATTTACTACTTAGCAAACACTGCAAAAACAAATTCCTATTATGGCAGTAGGTCTTATTCTAGGTCTGAACAAATAAGACCAATTTAAAAGCAGCCTGACCAAAAGGCTGGCATGTTTTTATACCACCCCTGGCCAGTGAAGAGAGATACTCTGTTTCAGGCGGGAAATGGATAATTTACGGAGCTATTTACAACTTCTGGGGATCCGTGTGTAATTAAAAAGTGAACAGGGGATTGTGTTGAGACAATCGGCATGCCGCAGGGTTTCTCACATCCTCTGAGAAAAGGAGGGAGACTCGGG
>OMLF01010825.1:9797-20517 GCA_900302615.1 Holocentrus rufus
GAAGGTTGTTCCCCCTCAGGTTCTGAAAAACTTTTCAAAGCTTTTTAATTGCTTATAGTTTTACACTGTTTCTAAAGCATGTTCATGAAACCATGAAACAGCCAGTGGAAAGACGTGATGCTGCAGGGTCCCTGAAACCAGTGTTCGTGTGTACCAGCGTTCAGACTGGTATAAAGGCTCTTTTATGATTGTAAGATGTGTGTTGACAGTGTCTGACAACCAAAATGATGTCAGAGAGACAGAAAGAAGGATCGTCCAACAGTGTCTTGTACCTGTTGAATATCTGTAAATAGACAGACACTGTCATTGGTGTATATATTTTCATTGGCTGGATGAACTGAAAATTCTGTTGTTGCACAGCGGTCCAACTGATTTTTGGTCAAAGGTGATACAAGTAGCTTTAGAAAAACGATTTTGTCTATAAAACAATAAATATATAATAGATAAATAAATTTAAAATAATTGGACCTCACCCACCCCACCCACGAATGGTTTCCTTAGTTAAACCAGCCATTTCCACAACTGGTTCTGATGTCCTGTTGTGATTATTCGTCGGATCTAATATTTTCATAACAAACACTTTTGCTGTGACTTGTCATGACAGGGATGCCAATCCAGCAGCTAGAAGATGCATCACCTATCATTTGCATTTCCTCCCAAGTGGAAAGTGTGTGGCCTCTCAGCTCCTTATAAACCAAAGAGGCCTTTACTTATTAACTGGTGGGTGATCATTTGGCTCAATCTTGTTTTTCTGGTTTGAGGGGATTACTCTGTATTTATGTTTATTGCAACCCACTTCCTGGACAAATATGCGACTCGGGAGCATCTCCCAGTCATTATCACAAAAGCTCCATTTCTCAGAGAACACTTGTGTAATGCAGTGTAATGCTATTTGCCAATCTCAAGAGGGTGTACAGTGGGCAGGCTGCAGGGACTGTTGACCACGGTGCGTTAGGCTTGGCACAGCGGGATGCTGCCACAGACCGCTGGGTGAAAAATCTATTAGCAATGCTGAGTCGTAGTGGGGGAAGTTTGGCATAAACAAATAGCAGGTTTTCTCTGTCAGTCTTCCTCCTATTGTATACAGAGAACGTGATAATCCAGGGTCCCTCTGATTTGCCGAAACATCCTGTCCAAACAAATACCACTCACAGCTCTGTCTTTTGTCTCTTTAATTGGTTGCTTCTCAGCCGCGCTGAGAGCTCACTTATCAAGAGTTTCTGTGTGGCAATCGAATAACTTGTTCCCGGATCTTCTTGGAATCATTTCAAAGTCAGCCTCTCTCCATCAGACGCACACTTGACATTAAAACAATTTGGTAATCTGTGTGAAGAGCAATCTTCAGAGGACTGTGAGATGTTTTTTTTCCCTCAGTTTTCACACTTCAAGACTCTATTACTCTTGGGGAAAAGGCATATAATGATCACTCTTAAAGCAAGGTAAAGCCATGAGACTATTACAAGACAACATGTTCTCAATTTTCACAGCTATACTATTTATACCGGGTTTGTTTTAAATGCACCTAATGAATCTCAGTTACTCAGCTCATTAAGGAACTGTCTCAGAGCGATTAAACTTTGTCATTGAGGTTGCACTCAACAAAACACAGATTAAGACAATAGGGGAGCTGTATTAAAAATTATGTTAGAAATTATGATAATGTACTGTTGCTTCAATTTATTTTCTAAATTTTAATTTCCCACATTGGCACATTGGCCAAATCCATGCTCACAGTCACCATTAAGTACAGCATATCTGCTCTTAATTAAAGCTGCTGTTGGTCGCATTTTAAAATAAAAAATCAAAACATCGCCAGACCTTTGGATAATTCCCGTAAACAATCAACAACATTGCCAAGACGATTGGCTGCTTCTACTGGCCTCTATATTTACAGTGTACAACCAAATTGGATTTGGCAGGGGATCTGCTGCATTGCTTTACAGCACAAAAGGGAGATTACTTAATGGCACAAAATAGAAAGAGAGCACTGTTCTTCCAGAAAAACAAAGCTAAAGCTTCCAGTTTCTGGCAATGGCAGAGAGTGGAAGGAGTGAGAGGCCAATAGAAGCAGAAGTAAAAAAAGACATTTCCTACCTGTTTATCCTCTTCAGTAAACCAGAGATGCCAGGAAGGAGCAGGAAGCAGTTGGGTTTATGGGAAATGTAGTCTTAATTTTGAGAGACACCAGTGCTAGGAATACTGCTGGTGTGAAATAGAGGCTGTGAATCGTATTGACCATGTGGTCATTTGTTTACAGTTTTAGGTGTCACAGTTTACTTGATAATGATAGACTGGTGTTTAATTATTGGACTGTGAGATAATTCTGTGTCAAACTGTGTATTCAGTATCCACAAAAAATACACACAGCATGAATACACACAATGATCACACTAGAACCAAAGCCTATTTAGCAAGAAAGGTGAACCACAGCCACTGACTGCTGTGAGATGGAAAAGGAGTGCACTACAGTCTTTTAGGCATTGGGGCCAGATCTGAGTAGCTGCCAAAAAGCAGAATAAATGATGGTCAATGGGACTAAAAGTTATAAATTGATTGACACATTTGATTCCAAATACTTATCAGTAACCAAACTATACTGTTATTGTTACACAGCCCAAAATTTATAATGAAATCAAAAAGACGTGAAATCAGTGGCTGTGAAATTAAGCCAATATCAGAAGATTCCCACCAGCATTGAGGCTATGTGGTGCTGACTGGCTGCAAAACCAGAGGGAATTTTTTTCTTTAATGGTTCCAGATTTCATTCATCTTGGCCCTCAGAAATGTGTCTTCTTAAGCAGCGTTTAGTCACTTTCACCAATGCAGAGTAAAAGATTCTAACTATGAATGAAAGAATCTCTGTCTGTCTGTCTGTCCTTCGATTTTCTCAACAACTATTCATTCGATTGACTTCACACTTGGTGGGTGTATTGGTGAGGGCCCAAGGAAGCGCAGTCTTGACTGTGAAGTGTTCAAGAAAACTGCACTAATTGATTTTCTCATTGTTGGTTATTTTCATTATTGATGAAACGCAAAAGGCAGAACTCAACTGCGAGGGCAGAGCAACACCTGGACAGTCTTCAACACACACACGCTTAGAGTTTTGTAGTTCATTGTCTGAAAATTGTTTGCAAGACAAACGTGAAGTACTTGTGAACTCCGACGCCATCACCCACAGACTAACGTTATCGAAGCGGATCGGCAAACGCCTGTTGTAACAAATGACAACCAACCAACGCACACGGCAGCCTCCAGAAAGCTGCAGGCAGCAGCCGCAGGCCAAGCAATCAGTCCCTTCAGACAGGCACATTTTGAAAAGTCCCATAGACCAGTGTTGATTTTACTGTTTTGCCCAGTTTTAGCATTCTAATAATAATAAAAATAATAACTTTGTTTATATAGCACCTTTTTTATATAGCACCTAACAGTTTTCTCTAGATCGTCCCCTGGTGTTGCCATCATATATTCTAGTAGAGTATCTCTGCTATAACCAAGCCAGATGAGAGTAAACAGCAAAATTAGGCTCAAATAGCTCAAAACAAAAAGGTAAGGCACACAAAGGTCATCGGCATTGTACAGGCAGGAACCGTGGGTGGTAGTCGGTAGTGGGTAGTGGGCGGCAGAGGTCATAGTTGACCCCCTCAACTTTTTCATAGGGTGCCCCTGTGCCTCTCAATAACTTCTCAAATGCAGCTTTTAGTCTAAGTTTTCAAACTAAAAGGTTGCAAGTGAAGGCCGTCACATACAAATAACCAGGGCTGCCATCATCATCAGTCTCTATCAGGGCAGTGTGCCATTAAATGCAGATAAAGCGTAGCAATTTAAGACAGAGGCAAGCCAATATTAACTTGGCTCACCTGTTAGTTTTGCTGGCATGGAACAGTAGCTTGTATCATGTGCTGTTCTTCTGTATGCTTTATTAGCTTGGAGATAGGGAATATGATTTGTTGCTCCAGAGTCCCCATCAAACTCATAATCTGAAAAAGGCAATATTCACATTAGCACATCCAATCAGATAATTGAACTTCTTCATTTGATTAAAATGATATGTTGCTTCTCTCTTATGTGTAAGTAATTAACATTTGCTTTTCCATTTAACATTGGTCTTACTTTCTCATTATATACGTCTCTATTAATGACTGCAGTAATGATTCTGTTGTTTGAATTTTTGTGTGATACCCTGAAGCTTTGTTAGCCCTGCTGGTGCAGTGCCCGTGAGCAAGCTAATATCCCCCATGATGCACAGGTCCAGTGAACTGCAGATAACCCTGCACTCCGACTGTTGTAGGGAAATGCACAGCTGTGGGTTATGTGTGGATATTTGTACGCATTGGAGGATTAGGTGGTAAGACAAATTACCATTACCCTCTGTAAACTGTCTCATGTATTAATATTCCTTCTTGTCTCCACCACCCTTCAAGCCAGCCCTGTTCTAGCTCACCTCACTGAGCACGTCTTGTCAGGTGTTTTCCTTCTCACTCCACCAGAGCCACATTTTTGTTTTTATCAATCAGCTAAACAGCAAAACAACAACATCCAAAATTCAAAATGCCAACACGTTCCCCTGTTAGCTCTTTGATCTATTCAAGTATAGGTCAACAGTATGATTTCTCACACTGAGATGATGTGTGTTACTGCTACAGTGGTTAAAATTCCCTTTTCATCTTAATGTTTTTTTTTTTTTTGACAGTTGAACAGTAAAGCTCAGAAATATTAGCTGGATAATGGCATTTCCTCCTTTGCAGACTGATTTTAATATGCTCTCTCACACATTTCATACAGTTGTTTTCACATACCAAATGTGGACAATAGATCGTTTTCATAGCAGCCATTTTGACAGGAAATAGCAGGTAAAAACAGGTCTTACTAATGACATTAATTAAAGATCTGTTCTATTTAGATGCGGAACCTTAAGCAATATGATTAGTAACACCTGTGTTTACCCACTATTTCGTGTCGGAATGGCTTCTGTGAAAAAGATCTGCAGCTGTGATTATTTTTATCTCAGACATTTTGACACATATATTATTAGTTTTGCTTGAGCACCAACTGAAATCTGATATTAAATCTGAAAAATTATTCATAAGCGTGCCTTGTAGCTGTTACGAGGCTCATTTTCAGATGTTGTTCAGTATTACAAATTGAAGTTCAAGCAAAGTGTTGCCCAACACAAGGCCAACACAAAGATATATTCATCCTTTCCATTTGGGACCACCAAGGTTTTTATTTATTCATGCACTGAACAAAGCCCATCCAGGTAAATCAATCCTTCTGAGCCAAGTCTCTCAGTAGGTTGGCATAACAGAGAGCAGTGTTGACTAGAGTGTGGTGGGTTTTTTTTGTTGTTGTTGTTGTTGTTGTTGTCTTTTGTGTGGCAAAATTGCATCTTGGAATCAGAATGCCTGGATAAAAGAGCATGGGTATGTTGCTGAAGGTGCAAAAGGATTTGGTCCAGAAATGCAATCAGTCTCCTTGTTTGTGGAACCAGTGTCCTTGGTGAAAAGCTTGATCTCCTCAAAGCTTATTCGTTTGGCAATATTTCTTTGGCAGTGCGTGAAACTCCCATATTGTTGTCCAGCTTGGGTAAAATCACCACTTGCATGGCAAATAACACGGGAAAATAAATTCTCAATACACCTCAAGGAAAGAAACAGAATCGTTTTCAAGCAGATGTCACACACAAGGTTTAATTGTGTAGTCATGCAGTATCTCAGCATGATGCTTGATGTGTCTTGGTCAAAAAACATGGAATGGTTGCTAAAACGTGCTGCTGTTGAAAATCGATGTTACCATTACCAGATAAGCACATGGGGGCAGCAGTTTGTACTCAGCTTGACATTTAATTGAATAACTGGTGTTCACAGCCAAGGGTTACAGTGGTATCCAAGTGCTCCTTGCAGACTGAGAGAACATTTCTAAGAGAACTCTAAATGAACTGAAAGCTAAAGCTAAGAGGGGCAAGGGCCACCCCAAAAGGGGCATCTATGATTCCATTTCAGCCTAAGTCATTCAAGGATTTTTATTTTCAGCTTTGTTTTTTTTTTTTGCAACATTTTAGGTGGCCTTAAATGGACTCTTCACATTTCATAAGGGTGGCCTTGAGGGGCAAATCCAGTCTGGGCCACCTACTCTGTTGGTTTTGGGCAGGCTTTCTGGATATAGGCCATCTTTAATACTAGCAGCGGGTGCATTTTAATAATAATGTATCAGACAGAATATGAGTGGTGTCCGGCCTTGCTGTTTGCCTAACTCATTTGATCGTTCAGTTAAAGACACAGCCACTGGGATCTCATTTGGGCATGGCTGGAGCTTCATAATATAACATGGCCTTTAAAGAGCCCATGAAATGGAAATTAGAGCTTGGTTCATGATGTAAATATGAGGCAGGAGTTATGTAAGGGCAACAGTGGGAGTGCACATTGAGTTGGTGATGATGCCAACCAAATGGCAAAAGGCAGAGGCTGCTTTCACTTGGAGATATGGTTGTCCTTTCATGTCAGTTACCTCACTGCTGACTATGACTAATAGCATGAGACCACTACAGAGTGATGATGTGATGTGACAAGTAATACAAGGAAGCAGCATCTTTGTTATTTCACTTGCAACAATTCTGAAATTTTAGTGTATTGTATTTGTTCGTATGCAATACAACGTGTTTTTGTTCAATTTATGTTCAATTTAAAAAATATTCTGAAAGTGTGTTACATGTATTTGACTTTAAAAGTGACTCTGTCCGAATCCTTAAAGGAATACTTCACTCAAAAACTAGCCCAGGATATATTTTGGTCTGGAGTCGGCATTTTAATGTTGTAGAGAACTGTTGGGGAGAAACAAAGCGCTGCACAAAACAACACGCACACGCAATGACAGAAGTCATTAATTCGGTCAGTTCTGAGCTTCTGACCCTGGAAGAAGGGAAAAACAAATAGTGTGACTACGAGGGTGAGCTGAAGACACACATCAGTGCACACAGTGCGTGTGTGTGTGAGAGAGAGCTACAGGTGGAGGAGAGCTGAGGAGGGCTGGGAGTTCCTCTATGAGCACTCTTGCTGATAGAGATCCTCCAACAGTACCACAGATGCTATTGTCTTGTTACACACAGCCATTATGCATGGCTATGCCTAATTATAGCTCATAATGTCTAACAATTGATCACACATGGGGTTCCACACCATCATCAGTAGTGATTTATCTAACAATACACTGTATGATGTATGACTGCTCTTACATTTTCATAAGTCTGCAATATGATATATGCACAATGAAATTGGCTGTTAAGACACTATGTTTTAGTGACAGAAGTACAATAATAATGTTGCATAAATTCCCTTCCATTATTTTTTGCCCATTAACCATGAGCCTGCCTCCAGAAACTGTGTGTAGGCATGGAGTGTGGAGGCACATATTTTTTTTCTTAATAAATACTAGTTTATGCGTAGAAAACAGTTACAGCTTCTGCATATTTTTGTAATGCAAAAATGTGTTTTGTTGTTTGTTTGTTTTTTACTGCAGCATTTTAAAAAATATATAGGCTTCCAGCCCTGTCATCATATTACTTTCTAAACTTTGACTTTTCTAGTAATAAATTAACAAACATCATTCAGTCCTTTCCTGTACATCCTTTTATGTGCCTGTGTGCTTAATAGCATCTTCCTAATAGCAAACTCACACTAAAGTTCATTCAGATATTTGCCATATGCAGTAAGATAGAGGCTGGAACAACATCTCCATCCACATATAGTCCAGAAATCTATTTTTTCACTTTGACATATGAACTATGCTTTGACAAATTTAGTAATATCCTTGACTACTTTTGATTCCTTGATAAAAAATCCATCAAATTTGACCTTTCATGAAAAAAAAATCGTAAAAAATCTCCAATAATTAGTTCACAAATCCAATGGAATGCTCATGTTAACATCCCTATCTGTCCTCACATTGAATATGGACAGATATTACTGTCATTTCAAGAAATTTCTGTTTTTCTACTTACTATGGGAAATGATGATAATGATGACTATGAATAACTGTTGACACTGACAATAAACATTTACAAATCAAATCAAATCCATCCTGGATAACAACCTATGGCAGGTGTTTGCGCAGACCACAAATGGATCGACTGTTTAGATTGATGCGGTAGCCATGTTGCCATTGCCAGAAATTTGCTTCAGAAATTATCCATCCATCCATCCATCCATTTTCTCCCGCTTATCCGGGGCCGGGTCGCGGGGGCAGCAGTCTGAGAAGGGACACCCAAACTTCACCCAAAAGTCACTACAGCATGTCCTGGGTCTTCCTCGGGGCCTCCTCCCAGTGGGACATGCCTGGAACACCTCACTGGGGAAGTGTTCCACTTGAGGCAGGAACTCTCCCCCAACCTGGAGTGGGCAAGCCACCTTTTTTTGGTCAAGAACCATGGCCTCGGACTTGGAGATGCTAATCTTCATCCCAGCCGCTTCACACTCGGCTGCGAACCGCCCCAGTGCGTGCTGAAGGTCCTGGCTCGAAGAAGCCAACAAGACAACATCACCCGCAAAAAGCGGAGACAAAATCTGTTGGCTCCCAAACCAAACCCCCTCCGGCCCCTGGCTGCGCCTAGAAATTCTGTCCATAAAATTAAAAAATAATAAACAGAACCGATGACAAAGGGCAGCCCTGCCGGAGTCTGCCGGCAATGCGAACCAAGCTCCTGCTCCGGTTGTACAGGGATTGTACAGCCCTCAGCAGAGGGCATCCAACCCCATACTCCCGGAGCACCTCCCACAGAATGACGCGAGGGACACGGTCGAATGCCTTCTCCAAGTCCACAAAGCGCATGTGGACTGGTTGGGCAAACTCTTACGAACCCTCATGCACCCTGTGGGGGGTATAGAGCTGGTCCAGTGTTCCATGGCCAGGACGAAAACCGCATTGTTCCTCCTGGATCCGAGGTTCGACTATCGGCTGGATTCTCCTCTCCAGTACCCTGGAATAGACTTTCCCAGGGAGGCTGAGAAGTGTGATCCCACGGTAGTTGGAACACACAAGTGGAGAACATGGTCCATTTGGACTCGATGTCTCCAGCCTCCCTCGGAATCTGATCGAAGCTCTCCCGGAGGTGGGAGTTGAAGACCTCCCTGACAGCGGGTTCCACCAGACGTTCCCAACAGACCCTCACAATACGTTTGGGTCTGCTGAGTCTGTCCAGCTTTCTCCTCTGCCAGCGGATCCAACTCACCACTCGCCATGTGCACTGATGGACACCCTTATGTTTGAACATGGTGTTCGTTGTGGACAAACTGTTACTAGCACAGAAGTCCAATAACAGAACACTGGTCGGGTTCAGATCGGGGAGGCCTTTCCTCCCAATCACGCCCCTCCAGGTATCACTGTCGCTACCCACGTGAGCATTGAAGTCCCCCAGCAGCACAATGGAATCCCCGGTTGGAGCACTTTCCAGTACCCCTCCTAGGGACTCCAAGAAGGCCGGGTACTCTGCACTGCCGTTCGGCCCATAGGCCAAAACAACGGTGAGAGACCTATCCCCGACCCGAAGGCGTAGGGAAGCGACCCTCTCGTTCAGCGGGGAGAACTCCAACACTCTTGTCTGGACACTGTGCTTCACAGACCATTGGGTCTGCAGTGGATCACTACTGCCAGCAAAAGAAGAGGAGAAATCCTATACTTAAGCACTTCACCTAAAGGAAAACAATGTTCCAAGAGTGGAGAGACCTGCTTCAGACTTCAGACAGAGTTAAGGTAATGCGCACTGAGTGCCAGCGTTTTCCATAGTGTTGTCAGACACTTACAGTATAAATCTGAGACTGTCAGTGGCAAAAGCAAACACTTTTAGTGGATGTACTTTGATGCAGAGAGGATGCCCCGTTGGATTACGTTGCAGCAGTGTTTCGTGATTGCCAGTTATAGCGTTCTCACTCAATACTGGACCAGTTCCAAAACTTTTTGTTCCTATTCACAAGGCGAGGACCACTACTTGATTGTTTTGACGTTTATCATGAGATATTTATTAAGAGAGATGTGTTGGTTGAAGGGGGTTGGATGTCATGGGGAAGAGGAGATGATCACGATGATCTATGGGTTATGATGGAGGGGGGAAGACTCTGGATTCTTCTTGGCTTTTGAGTCCTGGCAGTCTCTCCGCAGCTGGAGGCGGAGATCCCCCCCTTTTCTTTCCTGGATGTCACCTGGAGACAGAGAGAGAGAGAGAGAAAGAAGCGGGAGAAACAACACAAAAGGGGGAGATGGGGTGGTGGAGGGTTGCAAGAAACAAAACGCGACTGGAGGTGGGTTCTGGTGGCATATATAGACTTTGAAATTGGAAGGGAGGAGTCGTGGAGGCGAGTCAAGTGTGGTCCTCCCTCCTGAACCTTAGTCATTATCATGACTCACATTTCACAAGGCAAGGACCACTACTTGATTGTTTTGACGTTTATCATGAGATATTTATTAAGAGAGATGTGTTGGTTGAAGGGGGTTGGATGTCATGGGGAAGAGGAGATGATCACGATGATCTATGGGTTATGATGGAGGGGGGAAGACTCTGGATTCTTCTTGGCTTTTGAGTCCTGGCAGTCTCTCCGCAGCTGGAGGCAGAGATCCCCAAAGATTCAGCCAGGACTCATGAAGTTGATTATGCTATGGTTTGGTGAGCTTGGCGGAGATCATCTGGATTAGATCGGATGTATGTGTGGTAGGCTTGCGATGACCAACGGCCGAG
>OMLF01010826.1:0-10563 GCA_900302615.1 Holocentrus rufus
CCCCACAACCAGCCCCTTTTTTTTCTCCGAATCCGCCGTGCAGCCAATCGGCGCTGATTTGGATATTTCCTTCGCATAGCCCCGGTTGCGAGTGCCAGCCTTACGCTCAGTTTGTCTTCGGTCCTCCAATTAGACTTTCCGCCTCTGTTTAAGCTCAGCATGCAGTTGTCAAACTTTCTACATATATAAACTTAAACGCTGTAATTTGGATTTAGGCATGTCACTGCGATGGAACGCCGCGCTGCGAATTTGCACCATTAAATCACAAGTTTGTTTGTTTTTATGGAGCAAAAATACAATATTTCTTTGCTTTATGGCTTTGAAACGCTCACATGTGTCTCATTTTCCCTCTGCAGGACTCCATGGACGAAGCGTGCGCTGAGGGGATCGGCAACGAACACTACCGCTTAGAGGGTAGGCTCGCTCATCTCCATTCCTTAAAGGCCTCGTAGATCAGTGGTTTTCGATTACGTGCCATCCTGCCAACAATACACTGCACCAGCCCGTTTCACTTATTTCTCCTGTGTGACCCAAGATGCTAATCAGTGAAATTATCCGGTGTCGTGAATGAAAACCTGAATCCCCTTGAGTCCTGATGGCAGATGATTGAAAAATACTGCCATCCAGATATTTGTTTGATTTCGCCAGCATCGATACCAGTCGCTCCTCATCCTCTCCCCTCACCCCCACTCACTAAGCCCCAACAATGTGCTCATGAGGTCCCCTTTAGCTCCCCTCCCTCCTCTTCACCTCCTCCCTTTCTCTCATCTGCCCTTCACCCCGCGGTGCTGTGCGAAGTGCCTCCATTCCCCATGTTTTTCCCCAGTGTGGTGTGATCCTGGATTAAGAGCTCCGGGAGAAGTCTCTCCCTCCCATTTAAAGGCAGGATCATACGTGAGATGCAGGCTGAAAGGTAGAGTTGAACAAGACTGGCCCAGATGTGCGGCTGCATGGCAAAAAATATTTTTTAGATGCGGTTTTATTGCGATTCTGCAAGTAGCAGCTTTACAAAGGAGCAGGACAAGACAGAATTACAAACCCTCTAAATGTTCCTATTTTTAACATTAAAACTACAAAATTTGCAGGGTAGTGGCTCCAAATTGCTGGAACGATTTGAACTTCAGTACCCAGAAATCCTGTAAGGTGGTGTCAATAAAGTGCACACAGCACATTCATGTTCACGAGTCTCTGATGCTTCATAATAAAAGATACCAAAGTTTTGATTCATCACTTCCTGCGAGAGGAGTCGATACCTGACACCAAAATTTAATTTGGGGAACAGGATGAATCTACAGTGTCCTAATAAGAGGAGATGGGACACTCTTTTCGGTTGCAGTCCTATTTCCTGATTTAGGCTGACAAGATGGGTGTGTTTTGACATAAAAATCTTTCCTAGTTCACCTTTAAAGAGGTCAGCATAACTAATAAGTTTTACTTTCATGCCAGCAGTCATTTTGTAGGTGTTACTTTCTCAAAAATGGTGTCAATCTGAATTTGGAATCTTTTTTCTTCCCTTTATAAAGCAGGGGTGAATACATCCAAGCTGTTCTATTTCTCGCAGGAATTGTCAAACCATGTTTGATTTGCAGCTAGTGCATTAATATTCCTTTTGACCTTTTTTCAGACTTTTGAAAAAGTACCTCTTATCAAAACAATTCTTCATTTCAGTGTGAAATAATTTGTCTTCAGACACAGCATTCACACAGCAAACCATTTCGTACCTCCTCGGGCACACTGAGACCCAAATAAAGACGGCAATGGAGGGTTGATGATGTCCCCTGGTTGAACTCCATTCAATGCAGTGATCACATCTATCGTCCATACATCTAACAAAGTGAAAATGAGACAGAAAAGAGGGAGAGAGGAGAGATGATAGGACGACCAACATGCTTAAAAGCCCTCTTTCCTCAGGGCCTCAGGAAGCACTTCCAAAGAAAGTTTTGTGAGGATTAAAAAAGAACTTGCTGGCAAATATTGCAAAGGAGAGAAGAAGAGCTCGGCGATGAAAGTGTCTTTAGGATACTTCACAGTGGCATTGCAAGCATGCAAAGAGAATAGCCTACTTGGGCTTTTCACACAGTTATTTATTTATTTATTTTTTATTAACCAAAGTAGGTTTTGCCGAGTAGACTGTTTCGGCAATTTGCTGAAATTGCTGAAACAGCTGATTTACACTTGTTCACACCTGGGAGCTGCCCAGTTCAACCAGTACTACAGTGTGACACTGAGCAGCTCTACTGGAGGCAAACAAGGATTAAGCATCTTGCTCAGGACACCCTGATGGTAGCTGCTGAGGGAGGAGAGTGTTACTCATAGCACTTTCACACCATGCAAACGGGTTTTAAACAGTGTGAGTGTTTGTGCCCTGTACTTTCTGCAAAAAAAAAAAAAAAAAAAAAATGGATGGTGGATGATATCATTTACACTAGCAGAAGCCACAGGCTGCTTATTTCTGCCACAGCAAATTTAAGTCATAAATCCAAAACCAAAGATGGTGATTTATTGGTACTTTATCATATAACAGGTTAAATTTACTCTCAGATTAGCTTTGTCTACCTCAAATAAATGTCCAAGTTGAAGCCGATGATATCAGAATTGAAGCGGTTAAGGACCTGCAGGGTTCACAACACGGGGCTGAATTGCTGGTTAACCTGTTTACTCTGAGCCCAAGTCCTGGATGGTAGTGGGATTTTAGGTCAGTGTGGAGGGGAGTTATACACTTGGCCCATTGAGGTCGGGAGGGATTTGAACAGGCGACCTTCATCTGCAGCTGGGGTTTACGTCGCAGGAGTCATATAGAGTGGTGTTATTCTCGCAATCAAAATCACCTTAGTCATCAGCGCTGTGCGGCTTTACTGTAAGAGCAGGGCACGGACCCAATTATGTGTAATACAGTAGCCTAGCTAAGCTGGGTGTGATAGCTCAGAGTCTGTGGCAGCTCTCCTGCGCCGACTGTTATAGCCACGCTTGTGTTTGTGTGTGCGTGTGTGTGTGTGTGTGTGTAGCAGGGCTGTTGGAACAGGCTTGGCATGGAGGGTGCCAGCCTCGGCCGCCCCCGTCTTCCCCCCTCAGATCTGATGTGCAGCCAATCCCCTGGCGGCAGCTCCTCTCATAAAGAGCCGGCTTATGTCTGTGGTGGGGGGTCAGTGGGAGGGGGAGGAGGGAGATGGCAGATTACTGTTACTCCTCCCGGCATTTCATTAGCCCCGAGATAAGCATCTCACCAGCATATTGAGCCTGCTACGGAACAGATTTGCCCTCGCACACAATGTTCCCTTTGAGCACCTCAGATGATCAAACGGCGGGACCCTGAACGCTGCTCCTCTCCAAAAAGTTGGTAAAAGCTCCCTGGGATGATGCTTTTCATTTTTGGCATTTTCCCCTACCCAGGGATGGGACAGGTCCGCTTTGATCTGCTTTGGATCAGGAGGAAAGAAACGGGGCTGTTGTGTCTGCTCCGTTGGCGAGCACAACAAACAGTGTTTCAGATTTGACTTGGCTTAATTAATTAGTGATTCTGTTTTACAGCCGGTCTGATCCTCTTCCAAAAGGTTTGAGAATGGAACTTCAAAGTGTGGCGGAGGGGGAGAGGAGCGGGGGAGGGAGATGAGAGAGGGGTGCGGTTTGTGTGTGTATATGTGTGTGTGCGCGCATCCGAATGTATGTGTATGCGGCCTGTGGGACTTAGCCGATTCGGTAGCTCATCCGCAGTGAGGAGACGTTAACATCTCCATCCCACTGACTGGATGATCGGCCGATGCTCAAGCAAGACAAAGCGGTCAGACGTGGGACGGGACAAATGGACAGAGGCGGTGGTCGTTTGGTGTGCGTCTCTTTGCATCGGGTTCTCATTTCTTTTTTCTCAGTGTCTCATTCTTCCCTCCCTCGACTTCAGTCGTTGAGGTTGGGCTGGGTAGCACCAAAGTGGAAATGGCGTCTTAGGCTATGTCCACTCTTTTTTTCCATTTTGGCCCTGCGTCGACTCTAAACCGTGTTTTCTACCCCTGAAAATGGATTTTCGCTTTTCAAAAACACTCTTCAAAGTGTTTCAATCTGAAAGCGCAGGTCTGGCGCCGTGCAGAGCTTTTTGAAAACGCTGATGTAGGATTGTGACGTGATCGAGGGCGTAGTCCGGTACTAGGCATGCATGTAGGTGTGCACATGCTTGATCGAGGCCTTTAAGTATTCAGGGGTATTTTGGGAAATGATCTGGAAACACCATGAAAATGCTGGCGTGGATGGAAGATGGGTAAAAAACAAAAAAAGAACATGCAGTGGTTAAAATAAAAGGTCATTGCACCACAGTCCACAGCTTATACAATTGAGCAGGGTGATGTTGGCAGGCTTTACAGAGGTGACTCTGATTGTCATGTTACTTAGCGCGGGAGCCGGGAAGTACATGTGACAGATCGGCGCTCCCTCTGGACCGTCTGTCTGTACTGTATGGTTGGGAGCTAACGTAGGGTGAATGTCATTCCTCACAATTATGAGCTCTGCTGCACTGGGCCAAGGACTCGCGGGTCTCCTATAGGCCCTTTGATGTTTGAATGATGTTCATTTTCCAACGCCACCTAATGTTTGATTGTGTTCTTGGCATGTCATGTCATTTATTTTCATGTCTGACATTCCCCTTCACCTATTCCTAAATGTCTGTACCTACACGTGTGACGAGTGACACAACAAAATGCTAATTATGAGAGGGAAATATGATTTTTTTTCTGATATCTGACTTTCTGCAGGTTGCAGGTGTATCCGTCACCTGTCTGGAGCGCAGCACAGATCTAAGCTGCTCTCAGAAACGGTGCAATTATAATAAATATGATAATGATACAATTCAAGAATATAACTAGAGACACAAAAAACTGCGTAGGAGTTTTTCATGCAGCACCCATCTAGCTTTAATTTCCAACCAGGAGCTCTTGAATGCATGACACGTCTTAATTGCGACTGCCAAACTCGGAAGCAGGAGCTTACAAGGAACACTTGAAGGCGACGTATCCCCAGGTTATGACTGCACCCAACGTTCCCATCCTCAGGCTCTCTCTTTTATCTTTGTGTGCGTGTGTGGGCGTGCGTGTGTGTGTGTCGCTGCAGTGGCTCTACCCCCGGAGAAGACAGACAGCTGCTGTGTGGAGGAGAAGATGCAGGAGAGGGACAGCCAATCTCCCGCAGGGCCGCAGAAACAGCTCCAGTTTGAAGTGAGTGTCAACATCGACCGGGACGCTTATTACTTACCCTCAGGATGAAACTAGGGCAAGGGCAGGACAGGAGACACATGCACACACATGCACGCACGCACACACACACACACACACACACACACACACACACACACATAGTCTGCTATTGATAAAGCGCTGTGCTGTTTCAGGAGTTGGAGTGTGCTGTGTCTGTGGAGGAGGACAACAGACAGGAGTGGACCTTCACCCTGTACGACTTTGATAACAATGGCAAAGTTACCAGAGAGGTAAGAATCTCCTACTTTGAACCAGCGACTAACCTGGAGACAAAGAGGCTGAATCAGTGAATCATTTTAATAAACAAAATTGTAAACGGCCAAACACAAACAGACCTGTACATCAGAACACAAGCACAAGACAGTTCTCAACCGTTAATTTTATTATTTATTTATTATTATTGCTTCACTAAAAAGTTGCTCTTTGTAAAAAGTCACTTGATAGAATTCCTTGAAAATTTGTGTTACCCACTGCATGAACGTGCAATACCAATATGGAATACTCATAGTCACTGACTGACTGTCTCAAACGCAAAGAAGCTTCCTGTTTAGCTTTTCTACGTAGGAAGTATAAACATTTCAGTTATAGGACTGTCTCATTCACGACAGAGGGAGATGCTGTAGCACGAGCAGCGCAAGCTTTGGAAATGATGTTGGATCAGGTGTTTGAGAGCTCCGTAGATAAGACAATGAATTGGCTTTGAATTTTTAAAAAATTGTCCGTCCAGTTGATTGCTGCTGATTTGCTTTTGTAAATGGTCTCTCCATCGGAAAATAGTTCCCAGGGGAAAATTTGAAAATGGAAGGATTTTGATTATATGTTGTGAAATCGGTTGTACTCCTGCATGATTTGTTAAATGATTTGTTGCAATACATTCAAACATTCAAAATCACTGATATGGTCTTTAAGTCCCCAACACTGGTCGATCACCAGTTCCCAGCTACCAATCACCCTCCTGTCTGCGTTGGCCATTAAGCCTGCAGCTTCCCCGTTACCTATAAAATATGGCTTTTTCGGTGTTAGTGCTGCCAAGAAGAGAGCGAAGATAGAAGTTATATGCATCAATCTCAGTCTCACTGTAAGGAACTATATCCAGCGATGTCTGTGTGTTTCCTCTTCTGCAAGATACCTAGTGGCTTGCGTCTGCCTGGTGCAGATCTGAGAGCACATCCAGAAAGGCCTGTGTTTTTTGAGAGCGACTTGAAACGGCGCAAAGAGACTGGAGCTGTCCTCCGTGTGGTTGGCTCTGCAGTTTTTTTGGCATCGCCCGTGGCTCTGCGGCTCATGAGACGGCAGGCGGCGGCTTGGAGGGGGAAAAAAAAAAGCTTTCTTCTCTAACTCCCTTTTTTGCTTTATTCCTTCACACGTATAAAAAAGAGAAGGAAACCAAAAATGACACGGGAGGCTTTTATTTATTTTTTTTTACAGTACGTCTATGTCTGAAAACAGTATCTGGAACCGGTCCCCGAAGAACTCATAATAGTCCTTTATGTTATGAGTCAGAATAGTATAGTGGTGAGAGGAAATTATGCTATTGGCTTTTTTTGTGGGGGAGAACGAAAGGAGAGGAAGCAGCTAATAGGCTCAAAGAACAGGCGCAGGCTAATTTCAGAGCAATTTTAGGGAGTGCAGTTTCTCGGTAGTGGCTGTCAAAGGAGCTCTTGTGGTGCGTGCGAGTCAATTCATTTCCACTTCTGTAGAGAACTGAAATTTGCATAGAGAATTACAATTTGGTTCACAATAAAAACACAAGTCACTGAGATCCAGAAGAGGGCTCGTCTTTGCAAAACATAAAATTCCTTAACAGGCACAGAGGCCCCATCACTTCATGTTCAAATTAAACAGCCCCATTATGGTGGGGATAAATGAGTCCCTGGTTCTGAACCGAAGATTTATCATGGTTTCAATTTGAAGATATTGATGTCATGCTTTTGTATGGCTTCATCAGCAGTGCAGTGACTCATGAACACATGAGTCAGGGTTTCTCTTTTTCCCCTTGTACCTCGGGTGTCTTTCTTTCCGTGTTTCCTCCCTTTTCAACCCATAGCTGCACGCATGAGGTAGTGAACTGTGTGCACATGCATGCCTGTATTTTTGCATGGGAATGTGCACACGTGCATGTTCGTGTATGTGTGTGCAACGCGTACACTTCTGCGTCAAAGTGTATGCACGTGTCTCTACATGTGCGCATGTGATTCAAGTGATTAAGAGACGTGGGAGAATTAACACAGAGAACATGTAGCGCGTACACAGCTGTAGAACAAGCCTCACATCAGGCCTGACATCCCCGTCAGCCTCCCCTGCAACTGCCTAGACATTTCTTTTTATGAATTTATAACTTGTCTTTACGCCCTGTCTGATCGCTTTGCTCGGAGCACCAAAGTAAAACAACTGACATCAGTACGTTTCTCTGTTAGCTGTTGTCTGAATGACTTCACTATAATCTTAGCTAGCGTGAGTTATCACTTCAGCGCCGATCGGGGGACGTGATCGGGAACAAGCGAAAGCAGGGAAGCGGTGATCCGTCTGGTATCTGCCGCACAGCTTGAATGCACGCGGCTATAGAATACTGAATTCATGCAGCTGGCAGCGTCACCTAGAAACTCCAATTCTGGTCTCGCATTAGACATAAATGTGTCCGAAAAGCCATGAAAAAAATGCTTTTCCTGGGTGATGCCTCATGCACCTCTCTCCTCTTGCCCCCTAGGATATCACCAGCCTGCTCCACACCATCTACGAGGTGGTGGACGCCTCCGTCAACCACTCTCCCAGCAGCAGCAAGACATTGCGGGTCAAACTCTCGGTGGCCCCCGACTCCAGCCAGAGGTGGAGGAGCTGCACGCAGGGTGCAGCAGGTAAAGCCGGGGGTTGGCTGAGAGGCAGCTATGGCGGAGGGTTGGCGTGGCGGAGAAGAGAACGGGGAACTTTTGGGGTCCCCCTTGTGTTGCCTGCTGTCAGCTCACCCAGAGATGTGTTTGTTGTCATGCAGAAAGGCGGCTGCTTCAGGCCTGTCAGAGCTTTCTTCCTCGCCGTCTCAGCGTCGCTCCATCTCTCCCACTCAATGGGGTTCATTTTTAATGATGGGGGGGAGTGACAGAGCCAAGAGAGGGCCCCCCCAGCGCCTTCAAATACTCTGAAAGAAACCTTAAGAGATGTGCCGAGTCCTTTTGATAACCACAGCCATTTTTCTTTTCTCCAAAGTTCCCTTTTTTCCCCACTTCTCTCCCTCTCCACCCCCTCCGTTCAGAGCTGTCGGGAAAATATAGCTACGTTCAACTTAACTTTTCTCACTGACGACTTGGTAAACAAGTAGTGAGGGAAAAATATCTCAAAAAAATATATATTCCTGTGTGTTTACGTCCTGTTGTTTTGGCTATAAATATCCGTCAAGCGATTCAAACAGAGCAAGCTTTGAAAATATTGCCGGCTGCCTTCATGCTAATTTCAAACTACATCAGATGTTGTGCCCTTAATAAACTATTTGTGATGTGTTCATGTTTTTTTTTTTTTAATTCCATGCCTTATAAGAGACCTGCTGTTGAAAATAGAATAAATGAAGCATTGTTGTTTTTTCCTCTTCTATAGATCTTCAAAGTAAAAACCCCAAAACAAAGGTTGCTTTCTTCTGAGGCTTGTGTGACTGTTGTAATGTGTGTGTGGCTGCTCTGTGTAGCTCGCTTTGATAATGGCCTCCTGTCTCTCTCTCTCTCTCTCTCCTCTCTCTCTCTCTGTCTCTCTCTCTCACACACACACACACATACAGACATCTCCCACTCTAGAGATAAAAATGACAAGTGCATAGAAGACCCCAAGAGTGCCGAGAAGAAGTCCCGAGCTCTCCTAAGGTAAGCCCACTTCCCCTGCACACTTCAGCATCTGTTGTCTTTAAACTCTTAGAAACATGACTTATACTTAGACACATAAATACATTCAGCTGCCCAGTGCTACCATTCTCCTCCTCTGCTGACCAGTGAGCAGCTCAGCTGGGGTAATTAGAGCTGTGCCTTTGCCTGAAAGCATCTCAACTGCAGTAAAAGAAAATACACGCGCTCCAAAACAACAAAGTACAATGAAAGCCCGTCAGGTGCTCTCAGCCTTGAATCGGTGACGTAAGCTTCGTTATGAAGAGAAAAACCCGAGCACATGGATCACGAGGCGGTTTATTACAGTTGACGTGTTTATTACATAATGTTTCAGAGGCAGTGTATAGTGGTCGTTGTGCAATGACAACAACCAGTATAAACACCTTCCTAGCTTGAGTCTTATTTGAGTACAAATAAGAATGGACAGGAAATGACAGTAGCATCAGTGAATACAAATAACACTTCAGCTGTACTTAATTATCAGTGGATGGCAAAATGTTCTTTGTCACCAGATTTTTATAGTCGTAATATTTCGGTCACAGACTCGCCCCCTGCAACAATTAGTTACTTTTTCCAAACACTGTTGCGCTGAACCTCACTGACGACTCAAGCACGAACCACCGCCTAATGAGGAGTGCCGCTTGTGCCCGCAGGCGCCACCACAGCGACCACCACACCCAGCCGGGCTGCCAGCGCCACTGCGTGGACGAGAACCTGGAGCGCAGGAACCACTATTTGGACCTGGCAGGCATCGAGAACTACACGTCTCGCTTCGGAACCGGTGAGTGGACCGGGGCCAGGGAGCGGGGAGGGGGGAGGGAGGAAAAGGGAGGCCGTGGCTCTTTGAAGCTGCATCCAGAGGCCCTCATTACTGTGGCACCTGCTTGGAGCCATTAGGTGGACTCTACCAGCCCACTGCGCTCCTGGCCAGTACAAACATCTGGGCCCAGGCAAGCACAATACATCAAGTGTTCGAGGCTGAGGCCCATCAACAGTATGGGCTGTTGTGAAGTGAATTATTAGGTCTAATATGAAGCAGCCTTGATCTGACAGTCAGTGATGACATGTGATTATTTTAATGTTGGCCCTGTTAGCGTAGTGCGAACAGAGATCCACTCTGTGTCACATCGTGTCTGGATTATCCGCATCAAAAATAGACCTGAAAACGAAGCTGCCAACAGAATGATGGAGCTTTCCAGTGACGCTCTATTAGTGAGCTGTTGATGTTGTAACTTACACATAATGGAGTTTTTTTTGCTATTGAACCACCACATAACAAATTTTGACACGTACCGTTCATTTGATGTTCATGCATTTACTCATAGACACTTTTATTTATTGCCATCAGTGCTGCCTTTTCAGGGAAAAATGAAAACTTGTGTCTGTCTCCGCCGCAGCCCCCGCCACGGAGCCGACGAAGGCCGAACCTCAGACCCGATCGTCCAACCAGACTCGCTCTCGCT
>OMLF01010827.1:0-14965 GCA_900302615.1 Holocentrus rufus
CAATCCACATGGTCGTCAATACAGATAGACACACAGTTTGTAACTATCTTCTGTGTGTGTCTGTCTGTGTGTGTGTGTGTGTGTGTGTGTGTGTGTGTGTCTCTGTGTGGGTGAGTGAGAATGAATCTGAGACAAAATCAGACCCTTTTATTCTATCAGTGCCACTGATTCTGAGGCAGCTATCTGCCATTAATCAAAAACAATTTTCTGTTCTCTTCTGTTATATTCTCTTGTCTTCTCTTTCCCACATACTGCACGTACATACATATATATATATATATAGCTAGTGAGCAGTATGTATATTAACTTTAGACCCACCATAGCCTATTATAGGCTAAAGTGGCTCTTTATTTGTTATAGATAGTAGTGTATTTTATCATAGTTAATGTTCAGTTCATTTTGACGATTCCTGTCTCTCCAGGAACGAAAATCTTTTCTTTAAGTCTGACATACCTTATAGCCTTTAAAATTATGAGAGTTTGAACATTTTGGCCTAAGTTAAGCTTTAGCCCCAAGCAAGGCAGTCTTTGTGGATCAGCTTGCAATAGCACATGAAATGTAACTTTGATCTTTGTGGTTCAAATCCAGCCCAGGACACTGGTCATGTCATCTCCTAATCCCTCCTGTCACGGTCTGCTTTGACCTATCTAACAGAGGCCAAAATGCCCCACAAAGAATAAATAAATAAAAAGCCAGTAACTAAAGTTAACATTACCCGCTGCCAAAGTGTAAGAGACTTCTTAATTCCCTGGAGGCACTATTTTCTTTCTCTGTCATGGTAGTATTATTTGTTTTCTTGTACAAACAAGCGTATTTGCTGAAATGACTAACTTCTCCGTTTACGCATTTGACTTCTTTTGTTTATGGTGTCTTTTCCCCAGATTTAGTTCCTCGTTTTGGATTATTTTCTTAGTCAGCTGAACAGAGGGTGAAAAAAAGGTGCAAGCACATTCATCCTGTTGCCCATGACATCTTAAAAAACTACGGCTAATGATGCATCTGACCACTGTGTTCTAGTATTTTCAAAAGTGCACTGGCCCAAGGGAGGTGCTGTACTGTTCATGTGTCAAACGTGATGCTGTATTTTAGACAGCAGTGATGGGATTCTGACAGACCTTTAGGAAACGGAGGCATTTAACCCCTTCATTTTGGCTTTTTCAAAATAACATTGTTTGGCTTAAAGGAATTGCTCAGTCAAAAATGAAAATTTTACCATTATCTATTCACCCTTATGTCAGTTGAACACTGGTTTATATGCAAACATAACACACTGTGAGTTAGCTGATGCAGTACCATGTTTCTTTTTATTCCAAAAATGTCAATAAATTAATGAATCATATCTTCCAAATGAAAATGACATGAAATTTATACCGTTGCCAGTTACTGTTGCTTTATAAATTTGCCTTTGTAACCATCAGTGTAAGCTATGATGAATTTTCCACCATTTTGCCCCCTAAGGTGTTTTCATTTCCTGACTAATTGGCCGAGGGAGTTACTGCATCATAAAACAGAGCAGTTGCAAGAAAGGATTAAATTGTAGCATGCCTGTCAGACATACAGGTTGATGAGACTACACTATGCTTTAGTCGCTGTAGAGAAAGAAAAAAAAAGTACTTTAAAAGATACTGTAAGTTGTTCCAGTTTTCCATCCACTATATATCCATCATGTCTATCAATGTTTCTTTTAAACTGTCTTGTCTGTGAATGATTAAATAAATAACTAGGCTACATTTTAAATGGTAAAGTCCACTAAGTGAGAGCTCCACTTCAGGTGTTCCTATTCCAAACAATCAAAAGACAAATGATATTATATTCTCACTGACTGGCCAACATGTTTACAGTGGCCCTCTTCATTTTGGGAATGCTTCATATGAGGATAGCTAACTCATCCAGATTGCCACACAGTTGCCTCGCACTCTAGTGTGAGGCAACTGTGTGGCATATCAGTCATGGCAACAAATGGATTTTGCTTTGCAGCCAGCTAGTGAGCTTGGCTGGAGTTTTGGATGCATACATTTCGCACTGATTGAATTTGGGCTCAGCTGTCTGGCAGTTGATTATAATTGGCTAGTAAGGAAAAACAGTTTAGGGGCCAAACGAGTTCATCTTTGCCATAGAATTAGAATGGATAGAATGGGTGAAAGAGTGTTCCCATTCCACTAGATGTTCTTCAGTTGTCCTTTGGCTACACTACATTTTGCTATCACAGAAATATTGGTGATATAAGAAAAGCGTATAAAAGCTGTTGGCTTACAGTAACAAGGGAAGCTTTGGAATGACTCCTTCAGTTTCATGAACTGTCCACCCTTTAAAAATAGCCTTTTCTGACATCATTATTAAAATGCTTTTGCAGCTACTTAAGATTACGGTGGTACTCCATGTTTCTTTCCAACCCTTCTACTGCTTTGAACACCAGTGTAGGATACTTTGTTCCCGCTTTGTGCACAGAGAGGTCTAATTGGATGGTTTTTGGCCTTGCCGTGGCCAAATGAACCAATCCCGGGATTTAGCGCATTAATCTGGACAGATGAATGTGAAATACAGCAGCTTATGTTTACAGATCCTACACACACACACACACACACACACACACACACACCATAGTGCTCACATTCCACATGCTTGCAGCAGTAACAGCAGGATTCCCCACTTCACTGTCAGACCTTGAGTACCTCCACATTTCCTCTCCAGCTTTCGTCTTTTCTCTGTATCTCTTTCATTCTCTCACTCTTTCTGATTCTTACCAGTGCCTCTTTTTCTTTGTATCTCATGCCTTTTCTGTTTCTTTTCTCTTTCATCTTTCTCTCTCTCTTGCACATCCACATGTTAAATTACATTAAAAAGACTGAGAGCTATGGAAAAATAACAAATGTTCAACATAGGCTTTATTTTTCATCTTTCTTTCCCTCTCTCCATCTCCTCCTCTCGCCCATCTTATTTGCTCGGTTCTCACTGTCTTCACTGTAGCTGCCTTTTCTGTTCCCTTTTGTGTGTGTGTGTGTGTGTGTGTTTGTGTGCGTCACTGGATTACAGTTGGTGGTGATCGGGAAGGTCACTCACAAACATGCCAGTTCAAGTTGAAGTTCAGTGCTTTTTTCATCAGTTGATAGGAATTTGTCTTGGTGCAGCTCGAGCAGAACAGCTGAAAGGACAATATACAACACACACTATTGTAACTTTCACAGGTTATAGTGGAGTATGTGTAAAACATTATTTGTTGCCCTGGTATGCCAATGTGTTTTAATCATTCTAGCATTTCATTTCTTTAAATTACTTCAATTTAGGGATTTGGATTAGTGAAATGGTATCATAATTCTTGTGTAATTGCACCATATTTCTGAGCTGTGAATGTTAAGCAGAGGCTTGCTTTTTAAATGCTATGGTTTGCTTATGTCCTTGACACAAATTTTCAAGGCATACAAATAATCAGTTGCAAATGTCACATGATGCCTTGCATGCATATCAAGTCATGGTTTCAGAAGGTTGTTGTTTTTATTTTTTATGGTTTGTTCTAGCTGTTTTAGTTGTCTGATGAGTGAGGTTGGTGACACAGGAAAAGTCAAGAAAGTCCAGGCAGTCAAAAATGTATTTCAAAGCTGATTTTGGCAATGGGACTTAACAAATTTCCCCTCATGGGATAAATAATGGTTTAAAGGCAAAAATAAAAGTATGTAGACTAGTAGTGTGTCGTATGTAGTTCAGGGCCAGCTGAAGCATCTGTGTTCTGGTTCTGTGCAGTGGTACAGTAAGTGTGAAAAAAGGCATTGCTGTCTAAATAAGACACAAGTTTCTAAACAGCATCCACCATATTAGTGTTCAGCTATATAGTATATGCATGAATGTGAGTGCAGGGTGGGTAATTTTTTTGCCCCTTTGTTTTTGCCAGATGAGTCTTGTATCACCTGGGCAGAGAAATAAAGAAAAAAGAGTGAGAGAAAAAGAAGGATGTGCTGACATTTTCACAAGAAAGGGCAGTGAGAGAGGGCGACAGGCCAAGGTAAAGAGGCCACACACCCCTGTGCTGCACTGTGTGTGTGTGTGTGTGTGTGTGTGTGATAAACCAGCCTGTGGTAGTCTTCCATTTTGACCTCCTGCATGTCTTTCCCCAGGGATATGGGCTGTGTAAGAGACATCCTAAGACCTATTGAAAAGGTCAAAACACATTTCTCTCTCCCTCTTTCTTTGTCTCTCTTCCACAATAGTGTTTGTACTGTACTCAGCACACAGGGGAGGTGTACACAGGTGCAGTGTCAGAAGTTCTCTTTTCTAACCAATTCATCACCCATCCCTCACTGCAATCTGTGTTTTTCACCTCTCTCCTTTCCTCCATCCGTATGAGAGGTCATCCAGTAGGATTTCTGAATCAGCTGAAGAGTGTAGCTGAAAAAAGAGGTGATAGCACTACAGAGCGTGTTGTGGCATGGATCAGCATGTTGTTTCTGTACTGTTTCTTGAGGCAGGTTCAGGCGACAAAGTTAAAAATGACATGCAGTTTTAATGCCCACAAAAGTATTTTCCACCACGGTGTGCTTAAGTGCTGAGTCAAACCCAGAACCATTTAAGCAGTAAAGCACAAGAGGCTTTGTTGAACAGTTTACACTTAAGAACAGCTAAGAGGTTATTTTAATAGGTAAATGTTATTATTCCAGGAGGCAACACAGTTCTAGGACCTGTCTTAGTGGTGATTTGATATTTAAAAAAAGCACTTCAGTTTAAAAGTGTCAATCAGTTTTTTATTTCTTATTTATTTATTTATTTATTTATTTTTAGATTTTGACTCAGACAGCCAGAACAGAGGAGCATATAAGTTATATTGCAGGCTTATTGACAATGCAGCTGTCACTCATGTAAGGCTGAGCACACAACAGGAACCTAATTTCACAATGATGGCTTTTATTCTTTGTTATTTCAATGAAAGTTATGTGCTTTTGTTATCCAACTGTAACTGAAAGGTGTTGGTCTAGAAGCCTGAAAACCTTTGAGTATTTTTAAGTTACTAAGCGCCTGTAATTTACCATAATATAAATGTTGATGCTCATTGTCTGGACCAAGAAGTGGACACTGCTGTAAGTGAACTCCTTGTTATTAAAACTGTGCAGGCTGTCTGTTGTTTTTAAAAAGACATGCGTAACAGATTAACTCAGATGTAATGCTTGCACCTTTGGACATTCTCTTTCTCAACAGTAATGACGTTTATCAAGCATCTTTTAGGTACAGAACCTTAATTAATATTATTAGCAACACCTGTGTTTACCGACTATTCCATGTCAAATGGTTGCTGTGAAAAAGATCTGTAGTAGAAAAATATTCTCTCGTCACAACACCTGCCTCCTCTATCCCTGTGAGCAACACCACAAAAGTCCCCAGACTCATTGGGTCAAAGAATCGAAGAGTCTAGTTTATAACTGGATCTGAAGTGCTACAAGCTTAACATGTGACAAAGAGTGCACTGTACAAATATTAAAACTAAACTTAACAGATGGAACCAAGATCAGTGCTACTCACAAGCATCTGTTTAGTGCTGCTAGCTAGTAAAAAGTGCTTGCTGATGGACACCAAGGCTAACAAACCATATGATTTTGTGCCAAATGACCTGTAGATTTGTGAACAACTAACTGGTGATTCAGTTCGTACTTTCTTATCATAAAGAAGTGACTTGGCTCTTATTATATACTGTAACTAGACTACGTCTGTTCATCTACTCATCCAGGTCTTAAGAGCAGAGAGTGATGACAAGGAAGGTGTGAGAGAGAGGAGATGTCAAAAGGTCAAAAATGATTTGCCTGAGGAACCACCAGGATGTTCACAATTCTCAAATAATGTGCAGTGTCACATTTTCAATATCACAAACGCTGTTGTATTGTATTCATAGGGTATTTTGAATTAAGAGATTGATGTGTGCACATGCGTGCACCTGCTTGTGTTTGAGAACAAAGGGAATTTCAACATTAACGCCACCTTTGATCTGTTTCTAGATAAATTACTGCTATGTCGGTTTGTTTGTACAATGGAGAGTGCTTTGAAAATCACTGCCATCTTTCTGTCTACGTCTGCTCCTGACAAATTTATCAAACACAGAGAGAATAAGAATACAACAGAGGAAGAATAAGAAGCAGGTAGAGAGAGAACACCAATTAATGGACAGAACAAAGACATTTATAATCAGAATGTTGCAGTTATAAAGATTTTAAAATTGTAGCAGTAGAAATGTAAGATTATCACAGGATTTATATTCTCAATTTTTAGCGCACTCATCCAGAGGTCTGGCTTCAGCTAGATGAAAGAGTCCAAATGAATTAGGGGGGGAAAAAAAGCTTCATTTTTATAGTAATACCCGCGCATTTGTAAATTTGTAAATTTGTAAATTTATTTATGAGTATTTTTGCACATAAAAAACATTTGTACTGGAAACCTACATAGCATTCATGAAGATGTGATTTGATCGTATCCACATATGTATGTTGATGAATTCCAGTCAATTGTAAATAATAGTATGCTCACATTAGCACATCAGCATAAATCCATGACCATGAATAAGCAATCCCCCACTACGGTATATAAGAAGATGGTAATCATTATGGATAGACTTGAAAAAATGTCCCAGACAAAGTAGGAAATAAAGAATAACTAATAACAAATGCTGAGATTTAAATAGTTTAAGTTGAAGTTCAGTTAAGTTATTGTAGTGAAATGCATATTGTTTGTTTCTGGATGTTTTCATTAAAGTGGCTGTTGTATGTAGGTTTTCATTATGCCACAGTGCTTTTTTTTTCTTTCAAAATTGACTGGAGTTGAGTTTGCATATCTGATGTCAGACTTGTTTAGTCCAGTCACAGCCTAAGAACTAAATATTATGTTCAGTAACTAGGGGAGATGGCTTATGGTGACAAGCTGAGGGAAGCCCAGTTGTCCAGCTAACCATATTGAACTGAGGAATAAATGCATCTCATCCAGTGTTTTAGTAATAAAGGCAGTAATGTGTAATGTGTAAGTAATGTGTGTGTATATATGTATGTATGTATTTATTCAATCATTTGCTTAAACCCAGTATATTTCATTCTTTCGTAAATTTATCTGGTCTGTATTGCAAATTGCCCACCTATAGCAGGCTTCATTAAGTAGGAAACATTTAACTAGATTGCCACATTTCCTGGTGTGTAAATGAAACGCGTGCACTGGAAGTGTCTGATGCAATTTTCCATCTACATAAAGTGGACTAAAATTGTCTTGTTGAGTGGATTTTCAAAAGGGTCATCTCTGTCCTTCAGCTGGATCAAAATTTCAATCTGGTGGAGGCTGATTGTGTTCCTGTATTCTGACTGAAGTGTTTATGTGGTCTTGTTTAGTTTGAGTGGGGCTCAAACAGTCCTATCAACTGATTAGCTGTACCCAGCTGCATTTAAATGTTGTTAGTGTTTTGTTTTTGTTTTTTTCATGTGTTGCATAGATCGTACAACGATGACATTCTCTTCATAAAGGACATAAAACTTTGATTCCAGCATAAAATGATTCAGTTAAGAGTTTTTTCAAGCTGCATCTTTCACTTGAAACAATATTTCGTGTGCGTGTTTCATGTATGTGTGTGTGTATGTGTGTATGCATGTTTCACTGTGAAAGTGGGATGTAAGAGTACTACACAATATAGCCAGAATTGGTGACAGGATAAGAGCATGGCAGCATTGTGTGTGTCTGTGTGTGTGAGAGAGGGAGGAGAGCGGCTGACTCATTGACTCTCTGCTGCTCAGTGCTTGGTCATGCAAATGAGAGTCTGTTGACATGCCAGAGTCTGCTCACAAAAGACTAACCATTAGCGGTCCGTTCCCTTTCTCACTATCGCTCTTTCTGTCTGCATCTCTCACTCTTTTTTCTCTTTTTCCATTTTTCATGTCCAGTGCATCTCTTTCTTCTTTTCTCTCTCTGTGTCTCTGTCTCTCTCTCTTTCTGCCTCCATCTCCATTTCTGGCCCTTTCATCTGCTATTCCTCCTTTCTCTTTCCATTTTTCTCCCCATTTCATCCATCTACAGCTGCCAGGTTCATCGGCCATATTCTGTAATCTGTATAATCAAGACAGTGTGGAGGTGACCAAGCCTTGCTGTTATAAGGCACAGCAACATTTACACTCAAGCAGTATAAAAACAAGCCACTACAAATACATGTGTGCATGCACGCATGTGCACACACACAAACACTATTACACCATGAGCTCCTTACTACTTCAGGTCTGTAGGGAGAAGGATATGCTAACATCACTGGCATATGTTTAAAGCTTAGAGACAACAGGAGCCAATCCATAACTCTTAACTGTGATCTCAATTAAAATGTCCTCCAATCATGTTAATTTTGTGAAGAAAAAAAATCTTCTGCATTTACCCACAGGCCAACTAATTGCCAAAAATGTGCTTGTTCAATTGTTCAACCTATAGAAGTACACACTTCAGTAAAATAAAGTAGCTCCATGCTGTTACCTTCTGCAGCTCACTGTGGGTGTTTTTAAAAATGTTGAATTTAGATATGAATTCAATCCAAAATGAACCAACATATGTATTTATTGTTGATACACATTGGTGTTATTCAAGCAGATGTGGTATTTGTATGGACAAAAAATGTATCAAAAATTTCACAGGTGAATCTGAAAGAGTGCAGTATTTAATTGTCATCTCTGTAAATGTGCACTTCTTTATTTCCATATTGTATGTTTTTGTATTCACATCAAAAAGTTAACAAGTACTTTAGTGTTCACTTATGAAATCTTGTTTTTCTCAGCGATGAGTGAAAAAAAATGAAAATGAGGTAGATTCTGACAATGGGAAGAGATAATTCCACTTGATTACACTTCATGTAAAACAAAATTGAAGTAATTATTGAATAAGTTGATTTGCTCTGGAAACAAGTTAAATTATCTCACACCAGTGCCCGATTTTTCTACTTGTTAAAAGAAAAATAAGCTTTTTAAAGTACAATTTGTAATATTTTCACAGTCTCTTTGCACAAAATGAGCCTAATATATCAGCGGGGGGTTGCAAACGTTGCTGATCAGTGCCAGTCGGCCCATTGTAAGTTCAAAGGCTGCTGAGATTTCAAGCTCTAAAAACAGTCAAGCCAGTCCGGCGTGTGTGTTCAGGTTGTAAATGTCCACACGTCGTCTAGGACAGTTTTCTCAATCGCTTCTGAGCAGGTGCGTCTTGACCTCGCTGGTCACCGCTTCTGTTGACAGGCGTGGAGAGCAAGAAGTCAAGGAGAGAACAAATGTTCAAATGTTGATGTGTCCTTTTCCCCAGAAATGACATAGCGATCCTTTAATACAAGTAATGCTTGAGTAGATTACCTTTAAGATAGATAAAGATGGATATGTTTAATCAGGCTGCGAGTCACATAAACAATGTAATTATTTTCTCAGATCTGTGTAAGCCTTCCGTAAAAGCCATTTTTTGTGCCCTAGTGAAGACATTTGTACTATCAAAATATGGCTAATGTGTTAAGATTTATCAACATAAAGAGTACATAGCTACCCTGCTACATACTGACTTTTCAGGGTCTGAAATGTCAAAGTAGTGGTGACTGAACCGTGTCGCTGAACAAGCACTTGACGCACACGTGCACTAACCTACTGCAAAAGAAAGGTATTGAATTATTGCTTGATACTGGAACACAACATACTGTCCACTGCTTGCAGTCTGTCATTTTGATTTTATCTGGGTTTATAAAAATACATTACATGAACAGCATCTGTACAGCTTTTCATGCCTTCTCTCATTTATGCCCTCTTTTTTCTTTTTTCTTATCTTTCTCCCATCCCTCTTTCCCTCTCTTTCATGTTCTCTTCACTGTTTCTCTTCGGCTTGTCTCCCATCCCCCTCCCTCTCTCACTCTGCCTTCCCATTCCGCTTTCCGTCTCCTATCCTTCCACCCCTCCTCCTCTTTCCGTATCTCTCATTTTCTCTCTCTCTTGCACCCCTATCTACCATCCTTCGCTCTTTCTCCTGCCTTCCCTCACTCCCTCTGTCTCTGTGCTGCGTTGATGGAGATGCAGGCAGAAGGAGAGGAGAGTGCTGAGTTAAAACAGAGACGCACAACTAGGCCAACACAACAGCCTCCAGGGTGTGGGTGTGGGTGTGTGTGTCTGTGTGTGTGTTTCTGCCTATGTGTGCATCAGTGTGGTGTGTGAGAGAAAGACAGAGAGAGTGAGAGTGACAGAGTGAGAGACAGACACTGACAGTAACAGAGAGATGTGAAGACAGAGAATGACATTTATATGTTTGTGTATGTACACTGTAGAAAATATTTGCAACATCTTCCTGATAGTAAGTTGCAGCCCCTTTTGCACAATCTACCTCTCAGTTGTCCATCTTGTCCTATTATAAAATACCTCGTCTTATTTCTGCATCTCGCCCTTTGATTGGTGTAGATTTAACAAGGGAAGTCAATAAGGTTTAATGGCTTTTACTTTATGGAATTTCATCAGGTTACTTCGTGAAGGGAGTAAGTGTCCCTAATATTTGGGATATTGAACATATATGGAGTTTAAGTGTGAGAGACAGATGCAGACAGGCACTACAGGCGAGAAAATACAAGACAGAATAAGAGCGAAAGCTACGTTGGTTCATGCAGCATCAGACTGCATTGTGCCCCGGCTTTCTGGACGGTATTCTGGCTTTCCTGGTTTTATAGTCTCCATGGAGATGGTTGTTAGTATGTCAGGCGTGTAGTCCCTCCCACTCGGCCAGACACAACCTCAGGAAACAGCTGCTCACATCCTCCCACTGACTCCCACTACTGACACATATATATTTATATATGTGCGTGTTGGTGCGTGTGTGCATGCTTGTGTACAAGCGTTCTTGTGCATGCACATGCATGTTTGAGTGGGTGTAAACACGTGACCTCTTAAACTCCCATAGGACACGGTGACTACAGCATTATCAGTGCATTTGTGTGGCTGTGTGTACAGGTGTAAACTACACTACAATTATGCTTAATTTGTGTATACTGTGATGCACTAAGTGACTATAAATGTGATCAACTACTGCAGCGCACCACATCTGTATTTGAATGTGTGTGTATGTGTTCCTCTGTAGGTAATAGGCTAGATAGTTTTATTGTGTGTGACTGTTCAGTTGTTGTGTATGTCACTCAGTAGCTCATACTGACTGGTTCTCTTGGAAAAGTGTTTCAGGGGACTGGTGCGTCTTAGCACATGGACACTGTGGGTCATACTGTATGTTGCATATGTGTTTGCATGTGGGCTTGTGTGTATGTATGTCTCCGTCTAAGAGACAGTGAAAGGTAATGCATGTGTATGTTGGATGTATTGTATGTGTGTGTGTGGGGGGGGTGCAATGCTGTGTGTATGTGGATGTAGACTGTATGCATTATGCAGACCTAGGAGAGCGTTGTGCTATAAATAAAACAGGGCTGCAGTGTGCTCACTGGCGGAATAATCTATCTGACACTATGGAGAGAGGGAGAGAGAGAAAGAGAGAGAGAGAGAGAGAGAAGGAGAGGGAGACAGAAAGATGGAGAGGACACAGAGGGAGTGAAAGACAGACAGATGAAGGTGGAGGGAGACAGGGAGGGAGAGAGGGAGAAGAAACAGGGCCAAGGAGCCAGAGGGAGAGACAAGGAAATTGTGCAAAGGGAGAGAGAGAGAGAGAAAATAGCTTATCTATCCACAGGGCTTATCAAACAGAGGTAGTTCACACTCTGAAACAGCTAGTAGTCATATTCAAAGGGGCAGTAATGTCCTTCTTCGCCCTCTCCTGGGGTTCTTTTACTTGCCATTTCCATGTTTCTCCTGCATGTCTGCTAGGAGTAAGGAGTGTCCTGTCTTGTTCACAGGCACTCCTCGCACCTGTGTTAAGGACAATGTGCATGTTCTGCACAAATTTGTCAACATATGTGAGTTGGTAGAGGGTTAGTAAACCCAATTCAAATTGAGATTTTGCAGATGCCATTCCTCATACTGTTGTGTGTGTGGGTGCATCTTGCTGTCATATCAATGTTTATTCTAAATTACCATGTGGGATGACAAAACTAGCTGTATCTGCGGGTTCTAACTGTTATTTATCCTAAGGTGCTCATATTTAACCTTCATAAACATGCATGTGAAAAGAGGACAACTATTTCTGTTTCAAGGACACATGGATTAACTTGGCTGTTGTGTGGGTGAAACGTGTGACATTATGATCACAGGACTGTCTCAGTAAGAACTATGCCACCAGTTCACACTTGTTTTTACAAGCTTTTTACATATAGGTCAATATGCATTATGTATGTGGCCCAGTCACCCTAAGTGAAAATCAAAGCATCCATTAAATCATGCTAATCTTCTGCTCTTGCATTATGTGTGCTGTTGGTGCAGCATTCTACATGTGAGTGTACCTTGCATTGCTCAGCCCATATTTTTGTTTAATAATCATGATGTATTTGTCTCGTAGATGATGTGATGTGACGTGGTAATCATACCCATTAATTTCCAGTTGTTTAGAAAGCATCAATTGTGCCCAATTAATCAGTTTCCTTTTAGTGTGTGTGTCTTTGTGAGTACACAATGATGTTCACATATCAATGTTATGCGTATGTCAGTACCCCATTTATCTGTAGAGCACACAGGTGAAAGAAAAGAAAGTATCAGGTGGACTAGACCTCCATAGCAGTAAGAGGCTAGTAACAGAACAAAATACCACATTCAACTCTCACTCTCGCTTTCCCAACCCCCCTTTCTTTTGGCTCACTCTTTAAGTTAAGTGCTTTATAACTATGTTCTACTGTATTACTATTGTTAATGGTGGGAGTGTTACTATTAGTGATAATAGTCTGTTCTGGCATCACCAGCAGTAGTAGTGGTGGTTATATTTTATCTATTTACTATATTGTTCAGGCCATCAGACAAAGTATATTTACTGTTACATACTGTATCTACCATTATCAAGACATTGTAGGAGGGGTCTCATATTATGTAACGCTGTCAAGCCATTTGGTGGGGGGTGTTACAGTCTGTCTTCCTCTCTTTCTCTCTTTATACCTCTCACTCATGTGAGTCAAATAATATTGAATAGCCTTTCTGATGCTTCTTCTCCCTCCCCCATCACTCATGTCTCAGGGATTTCCTTTCCTTTATCACCACCCCCATGAAGTGAAGTTTATTCATATAGCCTTTAATCACAGTTACGGTTACAAACAAGTTTCATAATGCCCACGTTTCAAAATAATAAATAAAAATAACACACCCACCCTTAGATTCTAAATGAGAACAGCAAAATGTAAAAAAACTCACCAGGAGAAACAAAGGAAAAAAAGAAAAAAAAAAATACAGAAGAAATCCCCCTGCCTGGCGCACGTGTGTGTTTAATTCAGTTTATTATGAAAAAGAAAAAAAAAAAAAAAAAAATCATGGGCTAAGCATTCTGCATTTCATAAAATCCAATTAGTGCAATTTTGTTCAGTTCAGCTTTATTTGAAGCCAATTCAAAGTAAGTTATGTAGTAAGGTAGAGTGCCTGTTAGTCATTGTGTATGACACTGGTGTGGTTCTGAAGGCCAGTTAAAACAATTTCTAGTTTGCTTTCATTAGGTTGTTAAAGGTTTTGTGGCTTCCAGTGCTTGAAGTCTTCTAGGCATCTGTAGACTGTGACTAAGCTGTCATGGACATCCTGATCCCAAAACTGTACCTTGAGGCACCCCACATTTTTGGAGCCGGCTAATTAAAATAGTGTGGTCTACTGTATCACAAGCTTTGCTAAGATCAAGGACAATTAGAACTGAGCGTTTTGCAGCATCTGCTGCTAAAAGAACATCATTGGTCTCTTCAAGAAGTGGAGTCTCTGTGTAAAACTTGATTGAAAGGTTTTGAGTAAATGGCTTTGATTCATAAAAGATATCAGCTGGCTGGAGACAATTTTCTCTAGGACCTTTGATAGGCATGGCAATTTAAAAATTGGTCTATAATTACTTGGGTTCTGGGGGTTGAGGTTGAGTTTCTCAAGAAGTTATTGAACTACTACATGCTTGAAGGTAGTCCAAGGAGCAATTAATAGAGATACAATAACACTGTAAGAGACTTGTTGAAGTTGGTGGGCACAACATCTAATGAACAGGTGATGGATTTCACATTCAAAACTATTTCCTGAAAGTAAGAGAAGTTGGCTCATAACAGCTAAGAAATATCTGAGTTAACACACAGCACAAATAGTACACGGTGTGGTGAAGTGAACTGAAGTCTGATAGTTTCTACTTTGTTGACCAAAAGTCTCAATAACTCTGCAATTTCTCAGAGGAGGCTTCTATACAGGGAGGAAAGGGGCTAAAAACAGAGTTTGATATCAGATGAACTGATATTTGTGCATCACATCTTTAAATGTATCAAAGGAGATATGCCTTCCAATTCCTTTATGCCTCTCTGTATTTCTTTTTTAATGTATGAGTATCCTCATTAAGACAAAAACTGACCTTTCTTTCCCATCTGTTTACATTTTCAACCAGGTGATGGAGTTGAAGGGTCAGATGATCCACGTACCTGAGTCCTGCTCCCTGATGTTCCTTGGCTCGCCGCGTGTTGATAAACTGGAGGAATTGATGGGTAGGGGCCTCCACTTATCAGACATTCCTATCCATGATGCCACACGTGATGTCATCCTGGTGGGGGAACAGGCCAAGGCCCAGGATGGCCTAAAGAAGCGGATGGACAAACTCAAGGTAAAGGGGTGCCTATTATGTGATTTACCATTGATGTGGGCATCAGTCATTAGTCCTCTGTGTGTATAGGCCCACCAGTGGATCAGTTGATTGGGTCAATTAAGTATATATCAGGGCAACTGAAGGATCTCCTCTTATCATTATGACAAAGCTGTCCGCATCTTAACCGCAACTGAGGGCTGTGACGATCATGGATTTTTTCCGCATCAATGGACATAGTCATCATAATCCTAATCATTTTTTTTTTTTTTTTTTTTTTTTTTTTTTTGAACAC
>OMLF01010828.1:0-27108 GCA_900302615.1 Holocentrus rufus
TCCCCCCTTTTTTCTCCATTCATTCCACCTATTTCAGCTCAAATGTCTTGTTATTTTTTGTTTTGTTTTGTTTTTTTACTTTCATCTGTTTATCTTATATTCCGTGTCCCTGTGGCAAGTGAATGACATGTCTTTCTGTTCTTTGGTGTGAGAAAATGAATGGATTTTTCAAGTTACGCATATATTTAGAAGAAGGAAAAGTGAGCTGATCTCCACAGAAATCTGGACCCCGTCTTCACTCATGTCTCTTATCCCTTAGCTGGCGGCCCCTGAATGTAAAGAAAAGATGTGGGGCGATCGGGCAATTTTCAGTTACAGGAGAATATTTTGACCCATTAGATGAATTTTCCCTTTTAAGCCAAAAAACAAAAAAACAAAAAAAGTGAAACAAGGACTGCCATTCTTAGTTAGATTCATATTTTATGTCGAGCGATAGTCACCTCAAGTAATATAGCTGTTGTGATTTATCAAAGTCTATTGAACTGGACTGAAACACCTACCGTGTGGCATTTGGTTACCATGGGAACACCGTCCCACCTAAAATATTATTGTCCACATCTAAATGACTTATACTGCAGCACCAGCTAGCTAGCCAGTTAGGAAGAGAAGGCTTTGGAAAAACAAAAGAGTAAATCTCTTACTTACTCAGGAAAAAAAAATTAAAAAATACTAACTTTTGTCAGATGAATCCTTTTTGCCCCCAAATCTATCTCAATCAGAACAGAAGCAGAAATAGTAAAGTCTGGATTAATTCATTTCAAGTCACCTATTCCTCCATTGTGGTATTTTTTATATATCAAACATATTGTTTTTTGATGTTCAAGGTTTTGCAGTCCTGTTAGATTTGTATTGCCTTGTTAAATGTTCTTATAATCATAGTCTTATGTGAACCGCCCTCTCCTCCATATAGTTTCTTCTTTGTTTTCCGCTCTGATGAAAGCCAGCTGTGGTTCTGGGAGGCACCGTGCCCTCTGTGAGCAGCAGCAACATCCATCCCTCTAGACCCGTGATGTTAGCAAGAGAAGGCTGCTAGCAGATTGTTTGGTTTTTAGTGTGAGTATTTGTATTTGTTTCTTGTACAAGGTGAACATATAGCATACAGTGCAGCTGAAAACAATAAATAAAAACATACTGTTCTAATGACAGGCTCTGTGAGGAGTTTGTGGGGTAAAAGGAGTCACCATTATGATTCATAGGCAGTGCTATGTCTGCAGCAGTGTCTTTGGTGTCCGACACAGAGCTTATTAGGGGTGCAATTAAAGAGTTGTTTTATTGTTGATTATTTATTCTTATTTGATTAATCATTTCATCAAGGAAATGTCAAAAATAATGACAAAATACCCATCACTTTACCCAAATAAGGTCTCAAAATTGCTTGACTAGTAGCCATGAAAATCCAAAAGTTTTAAATATATCAGAAAAATCTGAGGACAGCAAACAAGTCTTCGCATTTGTGAAGCTGCAACCTAGAAAATGTTTGGTATTTTTACTTGATATGCAACTAAAATGATCACTCATTATCAAAATGATAATCTATTAATTTTCAGCACTAGAACTTATTCCTCCGGTTTTGTCCTGTTGGTTCTGTAAGTGGCAGCTGATTCTGGGCCTCGTCTGTATAAACTGTTCAATGATAAGTCAGACTATTGGAAATGTATGAGCTACTTTTTTTCAGGACACTTAAATGTGATATAAAAAATACTCCTCCATATTAATTGCATGCTCTGTATTTACAGTATATATAGAGATTTCCGGCCACTCATAACTCCATGACCTTCAAATGACTCTTGAATTTTGGTTTGAGAAATGTGAACTTACTATCCACTAGAGGGTGGTAGAAACATAAATTTAGGTTGTCTGAAACTTGTGCCTGATTGTGGTCCAGTATTTTATTTATGGTTAATTATGTACCTCATGATATAAATGATTCTCTCATTGTGGATATAGTGACCACAACAAAGACATAAAACTATATTAGTGAGATAGTTAATCATGTTTTACTCCTACTTCATTCAAAACCAGGTGTACCACATCCCAAGAGAAAACAAAATCAGAGAGGAAACGTTTTAGTTGGACATTCAAAAAGGTTTTCCTTTATTTTTTTTTTTCCTTATTTCGCCTGTCCTTTGTGATACTTTGTATAGTGAGGTCAGGCCTAATTCCACAAACCATCATAGTCACAGCTGCAACTATTGCATAAATACAAAGCAACATACAGGTGATGCGTCAAAACGTGTGTATGACTAGAATGAAACACGAAAAAGAGGTTACAGTACACAATGGCAAGAAAAAACAATGAAGACATCGTTCACGGCAAAAAAAAAAAAAAAAATGTATTGACAACTCGTGGGTATTTTTTTCAACTTTGGTTTTATATGTTGCAGTCTCTCACAAGGACCTTAATCAAAACTTAAAGATGGCTTCACATAAGGACGAGAACCAGGCAGTACAGAGGAAGAGAAGTGACACATGTACCATGAGGGTGAACTTGACAACAGATACTAGAGGGACAAACGGGAAGCAGGAGATAATGACGAGACAAGTGTGACCGGGTTTATGCCGACAATGGATGTCTCACTCTTCACACTCACCTGCAAAGAAAGCACCAAAATCTTTTAAACATCCACATGAGGTACTAAAAAAATCACACGCAACAACGGAAGTAAACTTTTCACTGATGGTCGTGGTTGTTTTCTCTCCTCACAGCAAAGAATGTTTCTGTGCAACATAAAATGTCTTCATCAAGATTGGAAGAATAAATGACAAAAACCACAAAAAGGAGAAAAAAAAAAATATACAGAGAATCAAAGCTCTTATTAGCTCAAATAAGTTCCCAAACAATAAATATGTAGAATAGGTTTGGAGAAGAAAAACGCACGCTCACACAACTTATTTCAACCAGTCTGGAAAAAAAGTAAACTGAAGATCCACCATGAATGATCTGTGTGCTAAACCTTAGTGACTGTAGCTTAGACTTGAAAAGGGAATACCTCCGTTTTCAAGAGCTTCATATATGACCTTTATTCAAGCAATAATATTTATATAGAAATTTGTTTTTTAATAAATGTGCAGTGCTTAGTAATAAGGATTAAAGTCATATTTATTATTACACAATCTCTGGTTTTTCCAAAGGGCCTCCTGACCCAAAGATATGATATTGGCTTTGTCCCTGCCCGTCCAAAAACAAAACAAGCCAACTCTTTTACAACTGGAAAAAACATCAAAAAAGAACAGTAATTTGGAAGTGTGCTTTTGTCAGTGCCCATAATAAACTGATATAAAGGGTTGATTTGAATCGATGCTGGTATATTTCCTTATACGTCTTTTTTTTAACAACCACATGCATTTACATCTATGGATAAAGATTCTTTTTTTTTTTGTTTTTTTTTTAAACATTTGAAAAACCAAAACAAATCAAAGGTCATTAGCATCCGTAAACTGTGATCCTTTATTCTCCATCATCCCCAGATCCTTGTTTTGCAGCAGTGTAGTTTCTGTCAGTCTCGGGTCTGTCTGGGCGATGTGTTGAATGTGTTTCGATGTTATGTAAGAGTGCCTGTGTGTGTGTCTGTGTGTGTGTGTGTTTTAGTGAGTGTGTGTGTGTGTGTGTGCTAGAAGTGTAGCAACGTCCTCTGCCAGAAGTGGGAGGTGGGTGGGGGCTTGTGGTTCCCTGTCCTCTCCTGAAGGCTTTCACAGTTTGTCCGTGTCAGGAAAGGAAAAAAACAAAAACAAAACAAAGACAAAAAAAAAAAAAAAAAAAAATGGGAGAGGGGGAGGGGTCCTGCCCCCCCCCTGCGGACCACCTCCCCCGCTCCAGCTTCGTCACTCGTCATCGTCGTCCTCCTCCTCCTCGCCGTCGGAGAGAGAGGCACAGGGGCGGATCTGCCGGTAGCCGTCCAGCCACTTCTCCACCATCTGGGTGACCAGGGGGTGGTTGCGGCGGCGGGAGCTCTTCTGGAGCGCCACCAGAACCCCGCCCTCTGTCACGCAGCAGTCCAACCACTCCCTCAGCAGCTTCTCCTGTTGCTCCTCGTTCCCCATCTGAGGGGGGGAGAGGAGAGGTGGAACAAAAAGAGAAAACAAAAAGGAGGGTTAGCTCTCTTTACATATAACCATCAGAGGGAGCCACAACACTAGTCTTACCATCCGGTGTCAAAAACATTTTATTTATCATCATTAGCTATAGAGGGGCTTAAACTGTGACTGGATTCTACCTTTCCACCAGGTCTCTTGTAAAGGAACTCTCACTGACAGTGTGTGGTGACTCACCTTTGTCGAGTCTAAATTTAAGGACTGCAATAGTCATCCTGAACCACCTAATCTATTGTTTGTATCCTGTAATCTGACACAGATGGTCTGGCAGGGAAATGTCAAAACTTAATCTATAAGTCCATGCTGGTATGAATCACCATGAATCATTCTCTCTTCCCTTCATGTACAAAAAAAACCCTGTCTTACCACAGGCAAAAATGATTTATATATATAAAAAAAGTAACAGTAAACAATGGAAGATCAACAGGGCGTCCTTACTTCCTGTGCAGAGAGGAAGTGAATGTGTAGCAGCTTCCTCTCGCTGTCCACCAGTGGCAGGAATGTGACGGTGACGTCGTCGTCCGTGTTGAGGTTGGCGCCCGCGCCGCGATTGTCGAAGCCGTCGTTCTCCATGGCCACCAGCGCTGAGAAGTGGCCCCGCGTGTAGCCCAGGGCGATGGGGCTCTTCCAGCAGAAACTCTGCTCCCACAAAAGGGGCAAGTACACACCTAGAGGGGGAAGGAGAGCGCGAGTTATCAACAAATATTCACGGTTTAAAGAGGCTGATTTTATTGGAGAGCAAAGCATGACAGCTATTCATACTTTCACATTTGCAAAACTGATATTCTCTAGAAATTTGTTTTTGAAAGAGCTGCACAGAAAAAGTGGAAAATAGGGAGGCGGAGGCCACTTTATAATGCAAACTAAAGCATTTACTACAGCCCTCAAATTTACATCTTTAACAGTGTTTACAGGAAATGTTTTTTATAAGAAAAAGCAAAGTCAACATTGGCAGATAGTAGGCATGTAAATACACTTGAGTCTTTGTCACACCACCATGTCTTTTGACATTGCATGCCTATGAAGGTAAAGGTGTAGGATTTCACTGTAAACAGCCAAAAATAGTCAGGTTAATTATACGTGCCATAGTCAGGTATAATAAAAACTCAGTGCACCAAACATAAATAAATAAAACTTTTTATGACTACGCTAATGTCACATTGGGACACACTACTAATATATTATCAACATGTTTACAAGAGTTCATTAGACACTATAAATATATCTGACAAAGAATTTAAGCACTTGTGTATACTTTTATTTTCCTCACTCAGACTGAATGACAAAGATAAAACTGTATTGTAGTATTTTGTTTCTCAACATGATGTTCATTAGTCATCCTGCACTGAACAACCAGGTATCTGAGGTGTTCATAATATGCGAAAATGGGAGAAATGCCACATTGCCCACCAAAGCTACAAATCGAGACAATCACCGGCTGTGCTCAAAACAATTTTCTAACACAATACGGATTGTATTATTGTTTATTTCTTTGGTTCTATTCTACTCAAGGGAGCACATACCATCACTACCGTTGTAACTGAAACCACAGTTGGGCGGTCTCTAAAACTGCGATTCTCCTCTCCAGTCACTCTCATAACAGTCTACTATTGTGTTTTTACTGGCTTCACCTTGCGACCACTTTAAGCGAGTTCCTCCCCTCCCCTCTCCATATGCATGTCCTCCTCTCTGTCTTGCGCTCCAGCCCCTGGCAACAGTAAATCTTTCTTCCATCAGGCAGGCATTACCACAAGCTGCTGGCCCTTACAGAGCACTTTCATCATCCCCTACACAGGCTCACACGTCAGGCAAATTAAAGCCAGACTGTTTTCACTGCGAGCCATGAAGGTGGACCCCGCTCTCCTCGCTTATTGGACTGGATGGCTCAGCTTGTGATGGTTTACATGTGTTCAAACGTATGTGGATCTGTGTGTGAGAACATTGCCCTGCCTTGCAACACACTGAAAATACTCCTACATACAATGAAATGGTTGTGTATTTTGTAGCAGGAATAGCTTCAGAGCACGCACATAATATGGAGTCATGCGATACTGAAATGCCCCTTAAATGAAATCCGCTAGATTGATTTATGTTGTAATCACTGCCGGATCAGTTCTAGTAGAAATGAGGGAGAGTTATGCCAGCTATGTCAACTATGAAGACACATGGAGGCTTCAAATACTTCACAATTTGAAGTCAAGTATTTCTAGACCCAGAGGAGGTGAGGAGCTTCAGAATAGGACAACTTATATTTGACCAGGACGAAGTTGAGCAGTCCCTCTGCAAAACAGCTATCCCAGTGCAAAACACACACAAGATGCTCACCTTGAAAACGTGTGTACCCGAGTGTTTCGCCACGGAAACTTTTGTAATACTTCACTCCATAGACGATGATTGGCCTACGAAGTATGTGTGCAAGAACAAAAATGTGGGTCTGCTCCAAGCTGGCCCCTGGCTGTAAGAGAAAATGCAACACAAAGGGGGGGAAAAATGGCACAGTTAGAAACCTTGAGGCGGTGAAACTACAAAGCAAGGAATTAGGCAAGATTCTTGAATACCATGCATTCCCTCTGGAAAGTTCCCCCACAGTACTCAAAGCCAAATTCTTACAAAAAATAAAAACAACACAATTATTGTTCTTTCACACACCCTATGGGATATAATGACAGCTCGCCCACAGACTTTGTCTGCGAAGCCACACAAGGCTTGAAATTAGTGCCCTCTCTTACCAGTTGGTGTGGTGAGTGAGAGTAATGGCTGAACAGCAGTGAAGTGCTGATGGTAGACAGGATGCTCTTTCAAAGGGCATTACAGGTTCTCGATATATGCTAAGAGCAGTATAGCTTCTTGCATAATTCATGCATCCTTAGTGAGTAACATTTTAGCAAATTACTCTGTTACCATAAAGCTGCTGCACTCCCTTTTTAAGTGTGTGTGTGTGTGTGTTTGCATTCATGTGCACATACCTGACTAGCCAGTGAGAGGATGAAAGCCCAGTCTTCCTGCCACTGTTCCTCTCTGAGTGAGAAGTGCAGGCCGAAGCTTTGGGAATACCATGACTCCCACTCCTTCCAGCGTGTGTAAAACCTTCAGAACAGAAAGACAACCACACACACACACACACACACACACTTGTCAGTGACATTGTTTGACCTCCCCGTGCAGACAGGCGAGTGACTTCTATTCACCCCATTCCTCAGTCTCTGTTGCGGCTTTAGCCTGGATGGCAATTACTCAACATATCTAAACAGTAATTTTCTCACTGAAAAACCCCAATCTCTTAGGGCAAGACATGAGTCACACAAGGCTATTACTTACACATACAATCCGTCTCAGGGCTTATGTCGTGTCAGTGCTTCCAACTTTAAACTAGAGCAGGAGTTTGTATAAATCCCCTCAGAATTCTGTCTTCTCAAACCAGTCTAATGCTCTAGTCTAAGCCTCTCGATCCCACATAACATTCTCAGTATAAACCTGCAATCCCAATCTTGGACTCCGGCACTACATCCCGACCTCTAAACTCATGTCTCAATCCCCAACATAGTCATGCAACACTGAACAAACGCAAAATGCAACTTGAGACTGCTGAAGCTTCTGAACTCAGAGATGGAAGAGGAAGCAGGAGAGTCTGCAAGAGCGCCCCTGTGCCAAAATATCACAGGCTCATATCACAGGTTTTAAGTGTTTGACATTATTGTTGAGAAATATTTTTGGTGATGAAACATAACTTAACTGCGAAATACAAAACTTTTGCCTAAACAGCAGCAAGTGTGCACTCCATGCAGTGCAAGATGCTGCCATCTCAACCCATTACCAGCTGCTAATAAGAAATTTAGGCCTGAGGAGGGTTCAGTTTATTAATGTTAGATGATTTCTGGGTAAGAAAAAATTATGATCTGATAATTAAAAAAAAAAAGTTATCTTCTGTTACTGTTTGGGGCTGCTAAAGTGTGAAGTTTCCAAGCATTCTTCACACTAAAACCAAACTTAAAACTAAAAAAATGTGCATTTCCTGCAGCTACCCTCAAGTGAAGTTCTGTCTGTGGTACAAGACCAGTTTAATACGCCTGTCATTCTGGACTACTGACCCCAGTGTAAGAGAGTCAGCCCAGGTAAGCTGATCCTGTAAAACTATCTTGGTTTGAGCCTTGAGAACTGGGATTTGAAAGTTCAGTGCCTATCCCATGTTGCTGTGTGTCTGCAGCACCATGCCTCCTGCAACACTGAACACAATGAAAACATGCTCGCTGCTGGACCCAGATCAGCATGCCATAATATTCGGGATATAAAGCACTCGACCCCCGTCCTCAGGCCTCACCAGTGAGAACAGTCATGCAGGCTGTCGTGGAGGGTTTTGCGGAGAACTGAGTCCTTGTCATAGATGCCCCAGGTGGCCTGCAGCACAGAGTCCAGCAGGCAGTCCCCGGCCGTTCGGTTCCAGAGGGCATATAGTCGGCTGTCCAGCCTCGTCCCCAGCTCCAGAGACCAGTTGATGATGGGAGACTCCTCTTCGAGTTCTGCATGAGAGGAAAAGTAATTCGCTGCTTCAATGGCACTAACTACTTCACCTCAAGAGAACAGACTGTACTAAGACAGGCGCAGGGGGGTTAGGTGATGATGCCTTTGGGTTATTTTTAAGCAACAAGACAGGTGGTGGCATTTGAAAGGTGTGTGTTTATGTGCCAATGCAATAACTACTACATCAAACAAGCTTTCCCAGAACAGTAAGAGAACTCTGTAAACGTGACCTTACATTGCCTTTGTACCTACACTGCATTGCCTAATATCGGATTGCTGCACACACTAGGCTGGTTTATAAGATCATTTAAATAAACAAGAACAAAGTTAGAGCAAGTATGGAAAAATACTGAGTTTACATGTGTGTGTTTGTGTTTGCCTGTGTGTGTGTGTGGGCTGGGAGGAAGTACGATCATTCAGCAGGGGATCAGAGAAATCCCTACAACTCAATTAGCCTGATTAGTGCAGACACAAGTGGCACACACACGATAAGGATAGACTGACTGGCAAAGTGACAAGCAGGCAAGTAAATCACCATGCTGGCAGTAGGGAAAAGACCTGTAATATTACACTGCCAGTATCCGGCATCTTCCCCATTATAATGTATGAGAGGGGGCTCCGTGTGTGTGCCAAGCCACCAGACTGCCATTGTTATCTTCGATCTGGTTCCTTTCTCTCAGAGCTGGTGTCATTTATATGCAACCACGCCATAACAATAGTCACTGAAACAGCACTTGAATGCAGCAAAATGTTAATGCAACATTAAACCAGAACGTTGATGTAGCAAATACTCCACCTTTCTGTACATCTCGGTCGAGCACCTCGTCAAACAGTTTTTCCTGAACAGTCGGGGGCAAGTCCTCAATGTCTGCAAACAAAAAACACAATAAGCAGAGTTGAGTGAGAGCCACTTAACTGACTGTGGAAGCTTACAAGAAGAGATAAAGATGAAGAAACAGTTAAATCTTTATTTAATCATATAAAAGCAGAGCTTCAAATAGCAAAGTGAATCTGTCTCAGTCATTTGATCTAGGTATGCCACCTTCAGGTTCAACCCAGGCTGAGGTAATTACGTCTACAGTTGCAACACTACATGTAACTAGCTATAAGGCTTGCATTGGAACTGCAATGACTGAAAAGACCAACTAGAAAATGTTTCTGCCATGGTCCATTTCAACTCAAGCCATGTTTTGTTTTGTTCTTTTCACAATAGCTACTGGGTTTCTCTGTGTGCTCAGGGCCCTTGACAACAGTAGCTTATTCTTTAGCTAAAATAAATGAATGCATTGACTTTGTGGAACTGAACAGAACGGCTTTCTATAGTGGCCAGAAGCCAAGGTCCGCATTGTGCTGAATACTCTGCATAACAAAAATCCTTAGCTTAGCTACCAGCAATAGACTAAACCACAATAGCTATTCCACACAGTGAAATTCAACAGAAATAGCATTGTACACATGCAAACTCTCATATTTTGGCAAAAATGCTAGATATAATTTTGTTATGGACAAGGGACACGCACCGTTGGCGGGCTGGTACACCGAGAATGCAAGAACAATACCGAAACAGGGAGCCAGAGGTGGCCTCCAACTCCAGGCAGTTGGAAAAAGACAACCATGGCATTATGTCTCTTCAACATCCCAACAACAAGTAATTTCATACACCAGAAGTAAACAAAACAAGCATTCTACCACACACTTGGCAAACCAGAGGGGACGGGTAGTCTAGATTCTTCAGCTACAGAGCCGAAAAACAGATCCTGATGATACAAAATAGAGAAACTGCGCAATGACACCTTAGGGAATTTATGGCAGGTGGATTACCCGTTTATGATGTTTACGATACCTAGTGTCTGACCATCTGATACAGAACCAGATTAGAGCTGTCTTTCTGTCACCTCGTCTGATTCAAACAGGTGTTAGATCAGACTGAGAAAATATTTAGAGGTTCCCACTGATAAAAAAAAAATGTAATACGTAACATCTTCAGCATGCTACAGTGTGTGTGTGGGAGCACCCTTGTTGAAGAGGGAGTCGGGGAGGGGCTGACCTGCGGGCAGGGTGAAGGTCACCAGGTCCGTGAGGAAATAGCAGGTGAAATCTCCCTTGCGCTGGTGCAGAGAGGCTGCTACCTCACGGCGGATCTGCTCCGTTAACTCAGGACATACCATGGCTGGGATACACTTGGCTGCCTGTTGGGACACCTGTGGAGAGACAGAAACGAAGGGGGAGGGGAGGGAAAGGACATGTAAAGTTAGTGGTTTTTGCAATACATTCAGTCATCCTTATATGTAGGTCAGAGCGGAGCAGAATGGAGAAAAACAACAATAGCAATAATTAACTATTTATATAGCACTTTCCGAATCAAATTTACAAAGACCTGTACAGATTCAATGAAGTGCTTTATAGCATTATTAAGAGAGGACAAAAGATAGCAGAAGAAGCAAAAAAGGAACACAAAAAGCAATTACACACTTGAAAAATTCTAAGTATTTGAGAGGGGAAAGCCCTCAAGGATAAGGAATTAAAGATGGGATACATTGCTCAAAAAATAACAAATGATGCATAAAGCGCAATTAAGGGTGTGAGCCTTGGTTTTAACAGCGATATGATATGAATGACAATGCATGGGTGATGATATGATAGAGGAATACTTATTGGTTCATTTAAAATATGAAATGGTTCACTGTATTGTGAAGCCATATAGTGAAAAAATAAAGATTGATGGCAATTAACATTCATAAGTAATAAGCACAGCCAAACATAAAATTCTCAGTTTCAAGTAATAATTATGGGCGATCAGCTCAGCTAAATTCATGATGAAAAATATCCCCTATGGGTTTTCCCAGCAATCAGGCGCAAAATCAAAACAAGGAGTAAGCCAGCCAATCACACTTGAATCAGACTCAATTCTCTGAAAGTTCAGTTTGTCTTCAACTCAAAAGAAAAATCTCCGCCAATGTTTACTTTGTAAAAATAAAAATAACAGGAATTGCAGTTACCCTGGTCAGTCAAAGTGAGACAGTCTCCAGAGAAGTTGATCCATCTAACAGAGCTGTGCACAGCCTACCGAGACCGAGTGTTATCTATGATCTCAACCAGTCAAGGAATCCGAAGACACAGTACATCAACCCACCATACATAGATTGGAACTGAAGTATTGCCATGGATATGCCGTGAGTACAAGAAGTGCTGGCATAGGCCGCAAAGGCTGCCTCCATATTTTATGTGCAACTCTTAAAAAAAAACAAAACAACTAAGGACAGTGCAGGACTGCAAGAACTGTAACCAATCCACTGAGCTGTTTCATGTCTTGTCAATACTGTCTGCATAGAAGCTAAAAAAAACAACAACAAGTAACACACTTAACAGCACTATCTAGTATTTTGTTGGGCTATGTGCAGTAAAACTAACTCAGAACTATAAAATAACATAACCACAGACACTGCAAGCAAGCTGCAGCATCACTTGGATGCTAAGCTATCAAACAGGCACACATTTCTGGGGAGACAGAGACATGAGACTCTAAGCTGGAAAAAGTAGGGCCTAGTATTTTTTAATGAATGAGGTCATAAGCTCCCTGCACTTTTAAGGGGAAGCCTCGATATTATGACAAGAATAGGAGCAAAGAACAGAGTCTTAAGTGTCTTAACAATGAAATAAAATTCTGGAGTCATGACGACTTTTGGAGCTATCTCAGAAATATGAAATCCTCCTGACCTTGACAGCTTACTGATACTTTGCCATGAGATTTTTTTGGTAGATTGATTTGTACTTTCTTGGTCTTTTATTGCATTCATCCTTCTATTGTCTTTTTATGGCCCACATGTCATAGTTTCTGAGGGTTTCTGGATAGGAGGGTTTGGGATATTTGCCCTTTGGCTTAAGATAGGCCGAATGTGGTTATGGGTGCTGAACTGGATTGAATACTGCCTGTAAGTAACAGCCAGAGGTAAAGTTATTGCTGTAGCATTTTTAGACCCTGAATGTTTACAAAAAGTTATTATCTCTTGTGCATGTAAGCAGCTGAATGAATGGTTTGCTACGACAGTCGGGTCACAGCTAATTTTACTTTGACTAATCCAATCTGGGTTACCTCTAGGACAAGAGAAGTGGAAGAATGTTTCCGAAAAGTTCAAGCAGTTCTCAGCTATGTGCCATTTTTGGGGCACGTAGTTCACTCGAGGACACTCAATGACCCCACAGATAAAAGAGAGTGGGACAGTGATGAAGCGTGAGAGAGAGAGAGAGAGAGAGAGCAAGTCTGAAAACAGATAATCTGGGATCATAGCTCTGGGATCACAGTGCTGACGGCAAACAGAGCCGCAACAGACCTCGAGCACGTGCAAACTGCAGACGTGCACACACAACATCTTGGTGAGCTTTCTTGCTTGACAGTCAGACTGACACACTGAGATGTAACATTTTGAGATAACAGTTGTAGACCAAAATCAATAATTACATAAAATAATCAGTGTGTTTGTAGAGGAAGCAATCACACTAGAGACCAGGATGTGACAATATTACATAACCTAATATACTCAAGTGCCACAGGTTAAATCTGGCCTCCCTGTAAGCAAGACAAGGGAGAGGAGCATGTGGAGGTAAGTGTGAGGCAGAACTCCAGTCCATTTCCTCTTACCTATCCCTTTTCCCCAGTGATTCCTCTCTGCTGATGTCATAGGATTTCTGAGTAAATGGGTTAACATCAAAAGCTGCATCATCTCTGACGCAAAACAAATATTACTGCAATCGTCCCTTAATCTAACCTTTCAGGACAGTAATAGAGGGTTAGTTGAGGAGTAAGATGGTCTGTGGTTTACACAGCAAGCTGTAACATTTGAGCTTAGTCAAGCCTACATGGTGCAGTGAATTCCGGAAATCTCAAAGCCAGCATTTCACGTGAACCTTATTCATGCAACTCTGTTGTCATCTAAAATCCCGAGTCCCTTGCCTGATAATAGTGACAGTGACATCAGTGACTGATGTCATCAGAGGCATCAGTGACTAACATAAAAAAGCATGGTTTAGATTTTACAGCAGGGGTTTTGGTAACCTGCTTTTGGGGCATAGGCCTAGTTGAGATCTAAACAGGTATATGTGATCTAGGTCTGTCAGACTCAGCCCAAGAAGCAAGATGGGACAGACACGAAAAAATAATGGCAGTCCCACACCCTGAAACCCATTATATCCAAAGTCTTGCATCATGCAATAATAGATTTTTGCTGTGCCAACCTAAGAGCCTTTGCAGTGCACTGTGAAGCCTGAGGCACTCACGCCCAAAGTGTAACCTAGGTTAACTTCTGCGCTTTGCACGATAACCTGTGCAGCCAGGACAAAATGAATACAAGAAAAATGGACAAATAGTTAATCTTAGCTGTGTCTGAATTCCCTGAATTGTCTGACAACTGTCTCTGTTTGTACTGTGACCTTGGAAGAAAAGCTCTTTCTTGGAACAAATTTCCAACCAAGTGCGAGTTCCAGGTTTGTTTTAGCAATGTGTACGTATGTGTGCACATCTGATATTGATGCTTTGGTCAGATGTGCGCTGAACCCAGCGGTGAGTGCAGTGAAGATTGTATCCTACTGAAAGACCCTTGGCTATTAGCCTAACTGAAATAACGACCACACCATAGCCCCTCTGGCTGGAAGCCTGAACAGTTTATTCAAGCTGAATACAGCAGTAGGCTATACAAAACAGAAGATGGTGAGTTGCACAAGATACTACTAAAAAAATGCATTTAGCTCTATGCTTTGGCATGCAGCAGTCATGTTATAAGCCGAGCTGCCCGCTCTCACGCACTGAACATGGGACTCACATAAATGACTCTTCTACCTCACTCTCACACCACACATCCTAATCCAACCAAATCCTACCCCCAAATTTATTATAATCATATGTGCTCCATGATCCCCACATGCACCACTGAGTTTTTAGTGCACTACAGGCTACAGTTGTGATCACACAGAACACATTGTATTTTCTCCTGCTCAAACATTTGAGCAATCTATCTAGTCTGCAATCAATCTAGCTAAAAGTGACAGCATTGTTCAAAATAGACAAGAGAAAGCTGGTATTTACTCTGCTTGTGCAGGGTAAATACCAGCTTGTGAGGATTAGGCTAGCAGTTCTATAACAATATACTCACTGGGAAAATATATAGGTCCCTCAAGGTGCTGCTGATATATGCTGTGACGCAGATAAAGCAGGGACTGTTGAACTTGCCGTGGCCTGAGAAGTGCTTGAAAATGCACCACATGCAAAACATCAGGTGCATAGTCTGGAGGAGGCACGCAAAGTTTTGACGCGACAAAACTACTGACAGTTGGAAAAATGTGGCCAGGTCTTATGTGATCACAGCCTACATGGGGAGCATGGCTATTAAAAGTATTTTCTAATAACAGATTACTGTCTTTTTAATAGAAAGAAGATAAAACAACTCTATAGGTAGGCTGAAATGAGAACATCAGATAGGCTGATTAAGATCTCTCTAAAATGTCACAACAGCAAAGTCTGTAGTCTCTGTATACCTCTGTATGACCCCCCACGTCACCATAATTACATATTTACATCAGTAAATACTGTAATGTTACCACAAATTGCAGTATTTAAAATGATAAACAAACTGGCATCATGTTGTTGTGTTCCCATTTAAGTTTTAGGCAATACTGCACACCATGCCACCTCCCCACACTGCCCTCATACCTCACTACTTTTCCTGGGTAGAAACCAGGCACCCGTTTGACTGCTGCACCGTGTCCATACACGGTGGACACAGCAACACCAGATAAACTGACTGCATATTGGCTCTGACACACACACATTTATTTTGTTTTCCACAGAGGCAGAAGGAATGCAATGGTCTTTTAGACATGCATGTGAATGAAGACTATGCATTATAAAATTTCTTCACTGTGTACTCATCTCCTCTTGACATAAAATTACAAAAACTCATTATCCAAGACTGAGTCAAGACCGAGTAAAATCAAAGGCAATTCCGAGAAGAGACAGAGAAATTCAAAATGTAGTCCCAAGGCAGAGACCAATCTCTAGTACTGCCGCACCAAATGTATACAGGATTTTAAATTGAATCATACTGTAAACTTGATCAGAGTTCAAAAAGACATACTTCCATCGCCACATTACTAGGTCAAATCAGACACTATATGATGACAAAGTGCTGGCTTGACCATTCACTAGCGGACCCCACTGACCTCGGTGAGCAGCACAGCCAGCATGTCCTGCCTCTGGAAGCGGATGGCTAGGTGAACCAGCGTGAAGCCGTCGTCGAAGGCTGACGGCCGATTCAGCAGGCGCACCTCATCTGATGTTAGCTGCCGCGCGATGTCACCTCCTGACGACTTGTAGGCCTCCACAGCTGCCAGGTCACCTTCCACCACACCTTACAGACAGAGAGCGGAAGGGGATCATATTAATAAACAGGCCCACAGTAAACATATGGCCTGTATAGAAGCTGTTTTTAAATAGTTTTTCTAGTTACAAATACAGCATTTATCAAAATAAACATTAAGACTACTACTGTTGATTGTTACAAAAAGGCAATTTTGCACTAATTAGGCTAATAGTTTTTACAACTGTTTATTCTCAATTATTGCCTGTTGTTTTTAAGTTAACATTAACATTCACAGGGTGACGATGTCAAAAGTTCTCTTAAGCAAAACCAAGTGAGTTTAACAGTTTTTGTAGCTCAACTTACTGCACTTTAACTTTATGGACAAATCAGTTCAGAAGTTCACAAAACATGTTGATCATTGTACTAAATTCACAACATCATGGCTATGAACACAGATGTACAATTAGGCTACTTATTTAGTGTAGAGGACAACCTTGTCCAGAGGGTATTCTGTGCCCAACCAAAAATTGTGTAAAATATAGAGATTGGAAAGTGCTTAATCTCTGTGGCAGCTGTAACAGCTCCAAGACTTCGCTGACTTTGAAGTCAAGGGGAAAAGACAATTAGTGGGCCACATGGTAATCTGTCAGTTTTTTATCTTTGGGCTCAAATAGACGTTAGCGTTTGGCTTGATGGATGTGCCAGCCTGGGCAGATGCAGCTGGTCGCATTTTTTTTTTCTATCTTTTTATGGAGGGGAGCAAATACTGATTAACTGATCAAAACAATTTAGGTCAACCACCAGCATGGCAACAAAATAACTGACCAATCGACCGAGGGATTTCAGCCCTAAGGGAAACATATTTGACTGTGAATTATAGGCCACAAGATAAAACAGACCAAAGCCTCTTTTCCATGAATTTCACAAGCATCACTGGTAACATCACTTCCCATCAACAGACCAACCTGACCCAAGCTTAGACACCGTGGCCTTGAACATTTTGTTTCTCTATGAACACATAATTAAACATTAGCTATTTTTGGACCATTTTTTGGTTTGTTTTTTCACATAGGAGGGGATCAAAAATTGTGAATGATTGGCAATGTGTACATGTAATAGTGACTAAAAGATGGGTATAGTTTTAGTCCCATTTGTAAACCATAGCAGAACACTGGTAAAAAAAAGAAAAAAATAAGGGTTTAAGCACCAATGACTGCCCCTACCAAAGACAAATATATAAAAGATGAACTTGTTCAAATCAGTAAATTGTGAGAGGAAGCCAAAACTAATGTGAATAAAACCCCCAAGTGGAGAATAACTTCAATGTTACTGCAACCTTCCTAAAATCTCTCATTCCATTTCTAGCATATACATGCCCATAGAGTAGTCTCTCGACTCATACATTAAACAGCATTACACACTGTTGAGCTTTTGTTCTCATGTCAATGGACCACACACAATGCTTAGCTGCATAATCTGCATGTGTGTGTGTGTAAGAGAAAGAGAGAGAAGAGAGAGAGAGAGAGAGAGAGAGAGAGAGAGAGAGAGACATGGAGTGGGTGGGAGGACTTGGTGTGCCATGTGGAGCTGGCTAGCACAGTGAGAGATGAAGAGAGAAACTACAAGATAGCAGCGCAGCGTGACGGAGAGGGATCACAACCACTTTCCACAAAGCACTCCATTAGTGTGGGTGTGCCTGTAGCCCTGCAGTCAGTACTGTACTCACAGATCCTTTGGAGAATACAAAAGGCAAATATGCATACAGGCATACACTTACAGACAGGCAGATGAGAGGGAATAAGATAAGTAATATATTGTTGATCTTTTTCCTTCTCCTATCATTTCAATTACTCACCATAGAGTCACCTTAACAAAAAGGTACCAAACAAATGCGGGTAATTTTTGGCTGTAGCTAGTAAATCTGCCCACACTACCAACCACTTAGGACGGTAATAAACCACCATTTGAGGTCCAGTTTTATAACTTGCGTCTTGTTGGTTGGTTAAATAGTGAATATGATCAGTAAATATAGCAGCCACTGTGGCAGGCTGACAAAAAAGCTGTTTCCTACCTTGTCAGTAGCCTAAAATTGTTTGGCTAAATCACAGGTCCACCCTGGTTTTAAATTAGACTTGGTTTATAAAAACAAAATAATAAACATTGCCAACAGACATCTTCTACCCTCTTAGTCTTTCCCATTCAGTGAAAATCTCCATTTGATAGGTGGTTTGTAGAAGCTTTTATGAGGAAAACAATTCTGTGTGAACCCCTTTACAGGAACACAAATCACTGAAATAAGGGGACAACAGACGGCTGGATATGTGCCGGCCTGCCTGCTGGTGTAAAGGAGCTTGACTCTGATTGATCACTGAACTGAGGGCAGGCTAGCAAGAAGACACTCCTCAACCAGGCTGTCCGTGGCAGAACAGGGAGGGAATGGCAGCCTCGCTTAGCCCAGATGAACAGTCAGCAATTCTGCCTCCCTGACAAGGCGATATATGCATTAATACCGAAGCTCCCAGTTGATTTAACAGATTTCCAACCTGTGAGGCTTGGCACCATCTCACAGATTTTACCCACAACAGAAGCAACATGTGTGACAAGTGGGACGTGAGAGAAACACTTCAGAGAAGAGGAGAGAACCGAATGCAAGCTGTACACAGACGAGCATGCAGTGGATTTAAGTGAGTCTTTGTATCTCTCCGTCTCTCCTAAGTTAGATAATTTTGTTTAGAGGAATGTAGGCAGCAGGTGGCAAAGCGGCTCAGCGCTTTATGTTAGTAAGGACGACCCTGGTTTGTTTCCTGGCCCTTTCTATGTTCTCCTTACATTCACATGAGTTTCCTCAGACTATGCTCTGGTTTCCTCCCACATTCCAAAGACACACAAGTCAGGAAGACTGCAGACTGGCTGATAGGTATGAACATGAGTGTGTGAGTTGTTGTCTATTTGTGTTAGCCTTGTGATGAACTGGCAATCAATCCAGGGTGTTTCCCTGACGTCCGCCATGTATGCTGGGACTGGCTTCAGACACCCACAACCCTGCCTAACAGGAATTAGCAGGTAAAGAAAATAAATGAATCAATCAATCAATTAATTTTAGATAGGAAACACTACCCAGACAGGTCACTGCTCCTGCTCTAAACAGACTATTATAAATGGATGTGCTGACTGGGAAAAACATTGTTTGACTTTATAATTTCTCCACTGTAGGATTGATTCGCTTATTTTTTTCCAGGAGAGGATAGTGTAAGGGCAGGATATTGTGTTACATAAATTCTTTTTGCTAAGACCCAAGCAATATCATTATTTACTTACTTCACTTATTCAGCGGCACCATATAGATCTAATATCATCACTGTCTCTGTGTTTCTCGCTTGCTCAATTTGTATTGTATCGCTTTAGGCAGGCTGTTGCCAGCACACCTCATCCTGGCAATGAAAAGCCTCTTCAACTGGTAAAAGATGACAAACTGGGCCAGTAAACCTGCACTGACACAGGCAAATGGGCTGTTAAAGAGAGTGAACGCCCCCTAAAGTGAACCAAGTGTCAAAGGGGTAGCTTGTGGTTCATCAAACATCTAAGCGTCAGGCTCCAGGGACAACCTGCACCAATGAGGCCCATTACAGAAAATTGCTCTCACATAATGCAGAAAGTTATGACACAAAGTTTCATGGGGGTGATAATTAAACTATGCTATGTTAATGTTTGCCTTTGAAAGCGGCCTGATGAAAGCCCCTCCTTTGCAGAGCGCTCACAAATCTGCACATGGCCTACTGATGAGGAGCAGGAATGCGATGAGGTGGGTCACAGGGTTGAAAAGAGATTCCTGTTTCAACAAGTTAATACTCACACAAACAGCATGTAGCATGTAAATGACACCAGTTGCATATACGTAAGAGGGCTACGGTCAGCCACACTGCAGGGGCGAAGGTCGGTGCTGATGTGCGGACTTGTTTATTTTTGATTTCTGCTGCACCAGTCATGCTATTTTTAGTGCAGCAGGTCCCTTAGGCAACTAGGCCAGCCATCAGAATGCTGGGGCCACTGTTTACAAGCCTGTGTGTGCGTTTATCAGTATGTCAATGATAGGAAAACCACCCTGGCAACAGGACAGACTCACTTGCCTCTTATGAACATAATTAGGCTACGTACTCCCTTGCACACTAGATCCTACGTGACCGGGTCTCCTTTGCTTCAAGGGCCAAGGGGAAAACAGAGGGGCATTTCCAACCAGATAAGCCAAGATAAGGTTTGAATATGCTAAAAGGAATCACACCCATTCACCTCACTGACACTCTGTCCAGATCAGCCTTGGCCTCAAGGGGACAGGCCGCGCAGACAGAGGGACTGGGTCACACACAGCGGCTCGGTGTGGTTCTAGCAGCTCACTACAGGGAGTGCTCTTCGACCTCCTGACCTGATGATTCCTCTGCTTTGAGGCATACAGCAGCAGAGAGAAAACACGATTCAACTATCCAAGTCACCACAATGGCTGCACCAAGCTGTCAAATATGTGTTCGGTGGTTAGTGTAGCGCAGGAGAAAATCTGTCAGAGAGAAAGACGGGGAAGGAGGACTGGAAGCTGAGTGGGTGTGTTGAACAAACTCTACGTACAGCCCCGGTGAAGGTAGGAGAGAGAGCTGTGCATGGTAGGGAGGGAAAAAAAAAGCAATTGCCAGCTGTTCCCAAAATGCTCAAACTCCCACCTACTCCTTGTTCACCAGTCTAGAGTGTGGGTGGCCGGACACTTGCTGCTTGTGCAGGGTAGGTTTTTGCTAGCTGGCTGCAGAAGATTTTCAGGCGTTTATATGAGCATCAGTGGGAGGCAAACCAGAATCATCTGGGTTCGACTACATAATAGGATTGCAACTAATAACCTTTCAGATGCTAAAGCCATAATATTCATTCACACAAGATTTGGGAAATCCCATTTCACAGTCGCACTGTGTTGCCCTGTTTCTAGTCCATTGTCATCTGGCTGACTCAATACCCACCTTAACAAGAGACAAAATGCAAGGAGGACAGACTAAACATTTGCTGGTTAATATCATCCATTCTTGCAACTCACCAGCACACGCATTGAGGAACAACCAATCAGTCCTTCTCATCCTGTTCTTAATCTGCTTCAGCTTTTTGAAGTCCACCTCCAGCTCCTCTTTGCTCCCAATCCCAGCCCCTGATGCCAGTTCAATCCTCTGAAAGTCCATATTCACCTCCGACTCCCGTTTGGAGGTCGGGGGAGACCTCCTTTGGCTACTACTGCAACCTCCTACACCACCCACCACACCTCCTACTCCCACCCCACCTACGAGCCCAACAACACCCCTCCTATTATCCCTGCCCTGTTCATTGAGTATGGAGGGAGGTTGTTGGCTCTCGGGCTCTGACGCCAGTTCGATGGGTTCAGCCAGCAGGCTGTTGGGCCTGGGGTGGTCACACACCACGCACTTGAGTGCCTTGGGCCAGTTCTCATAAGTGCAGGCAGTGCAGGTCCAGTGCTGTGCACGTGTGTTCAGCCTGTTGCGGTCATTATATTCCTCACAGGGGTCTGTAGGGGTAGTGGGGGGAGCAGAGCGGCATCCAGATCCTGAGGTCTGGGGTGACTCCGTGGGGCTGCGTGGCTGCTGGGTATGATGTCCTTGATGATGTTGCCCATGCTGCTGCTGCTGAGCCTGTTGCCTCTGGCACAGGCACTGGGTGCAACGGATGGCACGAGGCCAGTTCAGGTAGGTGCACATGTGGCAGGACCATTTGCTACTTGTCTCAGGTACATCAGCAATACGGACGCGGGGTCGTGCACTGGAGTCTGGACAGATAAGTAGGCTGGAACCACCCTGGGGTGAGCTGTTGCTGTGGCCGAGGCTTGGAGGGTCCCACTGGTGTCGACTGGCGTCCAAACCAGGACTGCTCTTGAAGGGTTCCTCAGTGATGATGGCACCCCCACTGGGCCTCTGAGCGCGGCACATGGTGCACTTGATGGCTGAGGGCCAGTTCTCGTATGTGCAGTATTCACAGGCCCACTTGGCACCCAGCTCGGTCATCGTCACACCGCCGCTGTGAGAGGCTTCCTGCCGTTCAGAGGGGCTCTCAGCTCGGCAGCTCCACTCTCAAGGAGAACACACAGGCAAGCACAACACTAAGGAGGAGAGAGAAAAGAATACATTACATTACACAAAAAAGACAAATCAATATCTCACAAACTGAAGGCAAATGCTTCTGCAAAAGGCCAAGTATTTCCATAATAAAGAAAGAATAACAATGCCAAAAATACTCCTGTGAGATTCTTCTGATTTCAGACAAAAAAAGAAGAGGTGGTTAATTCTCTGCTTTTAGTAGTGAACCACTCCAACAAAGTGCAACAACCAGAACAGAGTGTGCCTCACTACCACCACCTGTGCAATTCTGCCTCTCCTCATTCACTGTCAAACACTGTCTGGGAAGTCCAGCAAGGGAAAGGCACCAAGACTTATGTAGTAACGGCACTCATGTCAACCCTTCTTAAAAAGCTACAATGCTATGTGCTCTTGACCCGACACTAATTTATGGCAAAGTAAATCGAAGCCAGTGAGAGGGGGTCGTTTGAATGCAGCTGAGCCGCACAAAGCAAGGTGCCAAGACGAAGATGTGTTGCCTGCAATTCAATAACTGGCACTGTCTTTAAACACATAAGTCACACACACCACGCATATGTGCCCTACAACCGAGCTGGGTAACAAGAGACAAGGACAGATGAAACCAGACACCCAACAGTGAAGCGCGTGACTGGCAGAGACCCTCTTACCGATGCATTGAAATTGAACTCTCTCCAAAGCCTTGTAACTTACCTACATATGAAAACCAAGAGTGCCCGTGCACTTTCTGCAATGCCATGACTACAAAAATACCGTCTGATGAAATACTTTGTTACAGAGCACACTGTCGCATATTAGCGAATATCATTTGCGAACTAATGCTACAGAACTAACTTAGCAAGCTCTAACGTTCTTTATGCGCTGCTTGCAAAGCCCACCGGGTGTGATTGAGGGAGTAGTTTTCTTAGCTGAGGAAAAGTGTAAGTTAGAAGCAAAGCGAGATTCTTAATTTCCTAAACTAGCTAACACAACAGTTAACGTTAGCTTGCCAGTTCGGTCCAGCAGACGAGTTGTTGATGTTGCGACTGTTTGTTTACACCACGCCTCTTAAGTTTACAGACATACAGTGTGAAATTCAACACATTCGTGTGACACGATCCCCAGTTGTACGTTTAGCTGACAAAAGGTTAGCTTCGACCAAAGAATTAATGGCCACAGAGAAACCCGACCCATGTTTACATACAATTCGTTTCATACTGGCTAGCCGAGAATTGCTTTCTTCTGTAACAGGCTGTTGCGTTTATTCATATTTGCAACATTCATGAAATCAGCTAAAATAAACAACAAAATTGGCAAATTTTTCGACTTTCACAATTCACTCCCAGCTGATGTTACTCACCTACAAACTACCGTGCTAACTAGCGTGTTAACAGATCCATGGAGCGAGCTAGCTGACATGACAACTAACCGTTCGGTTGCCAGTCAGGAATTAGAGCCAGCTAAGTTAGCTTGCTCGCTAACGTTACATTATGTTTTGCTTGTCTCACCGTAAGTAATCGGTTGAGAGGCCCTTGACAACTACACAAAAACCCAAAACGGTCAGCTAAATCCACTCTTTGGCCTTACCTTTGCTTCCCCGTGTTTACACTCCTGAGTTCCAAGCGCAACCACAACAAACAGAGCTTCTCCGACTCCGAGCTCCCCCCAATGAAACCCAATCCAATCCTCAGTGAGTCCCGAAGTCAGGCTTCTCTCACTTGGTCGATAGCCGCATATTTACGTTTTAGGGGCTCCGTTTAGTAGGGAGTTAGATGTCCACACAGCGGAGCGACAACCCCCCCTAGTCCCACAGTCGCCTTCCTTTGAGCTCTAAATCATTTTTTGTCCCAATTCCCAAACACCGAGCTGACAGTCTTTAATGGCGGCACAGGGGAAACAAGCGAGGCAGGCCAGGCAGGGCTAAAAAATACACTACGGAGCAGAGAGCCCTCGGCCCTGTTACAGTCAGGGGCAGGATTTACCACCTGAATCTGCCGGCCAAGCCGATTGGTTACTTTTTCTGTATCCCTTCGCACTGACCTATCAGATTCTACGTCTCTCATTCCCAACTGTTAAAAGGCTTCATCAAAGCAGTCTCGGATGCCATAATATTAACTGTAATTCCGTTTTGGGAATCCTTTGTTCTGTTCAAGCAAACCGAACATTTGCACGTCAAACCTGTTTTTTTTAATCGTCTTTCGAGCATCGTGATTTGTTGTGTGCTTGGCAAGCAACCTCATGGTATCTCCTCCAAATGGATAAGGGATGATGTCATCGTAAAAATACTGCAGCAAGCAGTCTGCACCAATACATGACAGCTTGAGCAGCACCTCGCAACGCTGAACTAATTATTCGACTGGCTTGCATCACAACACAGACTGTTTGTGAATTTTCCGTATCATTACTTGGATACTTTATAATTTGTTGAACTTGACATGCAAAAACGGCGAATTTCTGCATGGATGCAACTCTTTATTTGTTTACATGAAAGCCCGTCCCCCTTCGATGTGACGTCATTAATACACGACAAGTCATTGCACACTTCCTCTGCCAAAGTCCTGCAAGGTGCTGGAGATGGCACAAGTAAGAGCAGTGTCATTTGCCTTTTTCAATGCAGTTACCACACAAAACACAAGCTGTCCTCCACTTTTGGTTAAAAAAAAAAAAAAAAAACAAGGGCATGAAAGTAAACCTATACATTCTAATTTTTATTGTGTGCACAAAACACTTTCACACTTATAATAGTCAACCTCAGTGTGGAAATAAAGACACGGCATATCACATAAGCATGTCTCATTTATTATCCCCCAGTTGTGGGACCATATTGTCGGCGTGCAACCAAGCAAATCCTTGGCCTACTCTTGTCCAGTACATACATATCCAGATAACTTGCCAAAAGATAAAGGCTCCACGATGGGACTTTGTGCTTCAGGAAAAGGTTGATGTTGCAACAGCCTCTTTGGGTAGGTCACCCTACCTCCAGCAAGAGCAAATGAGTGTATATCTATATTATGTTGGAAGATGGAAGGTAAAGGATCCTGAAAATGCTCATCTATACCAGTGATTCACAGTCCTGGGCCTCAGGGCCACGAGTCCTGCTGGTTTTCATGTAGCCATGACATCAGGGACTGATTCACAGATAGAGGTGAATGTAATTATGACCTGGCAGGCTAGGAAACCAGCAGGATTCCTGACTTGGACGACCTGGGTTGAAAACCACTAGTCTATAACCACCCCAACCCTCAACTGAGACAAGCTTATAAGTGCTGTTTAAATGCTACCCACCCTCCCTTATCTACTATACATTCATTATTTAATTCCTCATTATTTATATATATTCCAGTGCTCAAACGGAACCATACTTGTGTAACGCATTGATTTTTTTGTCATTTATAAACATTTTGTGATTGTGTTACTCTGGGTGATTATTAAGTCAAGTAACATTTTGAGTGCCAGTTCCCGATAGGCGATGCATTGGCATTACACATCAGAGCAAACGAAATGACCCTAAGGCAAAAACATGACATACAACCGGACAGTGAAAATAAAGCGGAACTAGTTCACAAGGCAAAGCTTCTCCCTACAGTTCAATTCCATAAAATATTGTATTTGCTTCTAAATCGAGTGCAACCAACGTATCACCATGTCAAACCCCCCTGCAGCTGCAGTGCAAATGTCTGTCCATGTAGAGTACACCAGTAGTATCTAGGCTTGACCTGTTCATGCATGGAAGGTGTCCTACATTCAGCACCCAATCTGTCCACATCTCTCTTTGCTGAGTTCTCTTTAAAATCGCTGGCCCAGATGTTTAAAAAAGAAAAAAAGAAGGAAAAAAAAGAGAAAAGCAAGTAATTTGCTGGCCTTTCTCTCTCTAAACAGTCACATTGCACTCAGTTTGCCTTGCAGGGTCTATCGGTCACTGAGCAGACTGTCTCTGACTGTACAGTTTATGAACATATAATTCCAGTTTTAAATAATAAAGCAAACAAGAAATTTGAAGAGCCACAGTAGCAACAATGAAATGCAGGTCCACTTAGAAGCAGTCAGTGAAAGGGTTTAAAGCAAAAAAAAACAAAAAATGAAATCAAGAGGGAAACGAGATAGCATTAGGAAGCAGTGAAGAGGGCTGCAGGCAGGCAAAACAGCACATCATATATGGGGAGGCATATAACTGCAGGACTAATAAAGTTGGATGTGAATTATTGCAAACACAACAGTTTCAGATAATCTTACCCATCAAGAGAGATCTTTGAGTGTGTTCTCTGTGCAGATAAGAACCTGCAGCACTGTCCTGAGTGGAAGGCACTGTATACTGAATCGAGGTCAAGCTGTTTTCATCACATTATCAAGGTCCATACACATAACATTGGTCCAACCATGTCTGAATGCATGAGGTCTACTGTCAACTAAGCCAAGACCCGAAGGTGACCTATGTCCCTTGGCTCCCAAGGTTACAATTCACACAATCCAGGGGGTATTAGCCTTCCATTATGATTTTAATAGAGACCACGCCATTGAGAAGTGAGCTGAAAAGTGGTTATATGGTTACTGTCAGTAGTATTGGAGACAACCAGCAATGCGAAGTGGAAGTAGCAGCCAGTTTCTTTTATATGAAGAACAGACAGATGCACAGTTTCTTGTTTTAGTGGTAGCTCTCTGTGTTGCAGCAGCGTAAGGGAACCTTAAGCATCTGGTTAGTAAAGCTACAGTACATTGTGTCTGCCCTGTGAACCCGCAACAATGCACAAAAGCTGAGCCGAGTTCTGCTCGGGGTGGTCAAAGAGGACGACTCAAGTGGCACCACATGACAGCATTGGTATAGCACAATAATAAAGAAATCTTAAATTTTGTTAAGTGCAGCAAAGCGCATACAATTTCAGTGTTATCCAAGAAGAATGAGACATTGATATTGTCAGTCAAATGAGATTATTACCTATTATTCTGACAAAATCTATATATATATCTGTATATATATATGTATATACATATACACATATACATATATATATATGTGTATATATATATATATAAAA
>OMLF01010828.1:27128-42727 GCA_900302615.1 Holocentrus rufus
ATAAAAAGCACCATTTATAGTAGTGGCAGAGTAAATTTTGTTTGGAATCTATTCTTCATCATCTAAATAGGCAACTGTATGATTCATTAAAGACATACTGTGGATTGTTTACACGAAAATGAAAATCTAATAATAATGGACAGTCAAAAATCAAATGTCAGAGCTGTGCAGGATAAGAACTTATAATTACATATATAACTCTTTTTTCGAATTAAAAATTAAAATAAAAAGTTAACAACCACTTGCTGACTTCATCAAAGGAAAAAAAAAAGAAAACAAAAGTTTGAAGGCCGCTGAATATTTTCCCTTTGCTTTTCTTAAATAAATTGTTTAAAAGAAGGCAAAAATAGTGCAAGAGGTAATGGTATAAGTGGGTGCTCAGAATTGGTGATGCACATGTGACACAGAATGATGCAGAGAGAGTGGAGACGGGTCGGTCTTGTATGGAGCGGGCCGGCCAACCAGTTGGCATTAAACTGCGCGGTAGCATCCATCTCCGACACTGAAACCAGACACATTCACAACCAAGCGACCACATCCCTCCCCACCCAAAAAGAAAAAAAAACAAAGAAAAAAAAGGAACAGACAACTTTTTTCCCCCCATTACACACTTCTGTTAAGCCTGCAAAGCCTAGCAAGTCTTCCCCTTAAAATGGAGACCAAAGACAAAAAGAAATACACACAGCGGAACACCACCTGCGCATGCCTTTCACTTTCAGGACTGGCACTTCCTTTGTCATATAAGAGATGTCTATCTTTGATTGCTTGAGATGCCCGCCTCTCCGGGTGTGTCACTTATTTGTGTCCCTTACACACCCCACGGCATCTATGAGGTCTGTGAGCCACGAGCGTCCCCGTCAGGACTGAGAGCAGCCGGGCGGCCTTGAGCTAAAACGCTGGCGGAGACCACCGGCAAATGAGCCGCTTCGCTCACCAAGTTCTCATACTCGCTACTATCCTCATCGTCGTCATCATCGTCATCATCATCGTCATCGTCATCGTCCTCCTGTCCTGCAGCTTGTCTGTCTAGGGAGTCGGAGCTGGATCCGTCTCCGTTGCCAAGGTAAGGGGTGTTGGGGGAGGGAACGGGGTTAGAGGTGGCCCCGAGGCCGAGCCCCAGCCCGAGGCCCAGGCTCAGGCCCAGGCCCATCCCCAGCGGGCCTGGGGTGGGGTGACCAGGGGAGCCCACGGCCTGGGGCCGGGGCAGCAGGGCCGCACTGGTAGGGGAGGAGGACGAGGAGAGCAGAGAGTCTTCTTGGGACAAGAGGTCAGTGTAAGAAGGGGGGTTAGGTGAGGTACCGGGCCGCTCCGGGGCAGAGGGGGCGTGGAAGGCTACCCTGGACAGGAGGGATGTCCCGGAAAGTTCACTATTCTCCTCTGAGGCGGGATGGGACTCTGCATTCTGGGCCTCCCGGAGCCCTGTGGACCACAGAGAAAGATATGACAAGTCTTGTAACTGCACAGGATATGAGCACATAAAGTCAGAGCACATTAAATTTGACAGGTTTATTGATTAAATGTAAAAAAGCCCTTCAAAGATGGGGTGTCACCAAATCTGGATCACTGAAATACTCACTGGTCTACTTATGACAAAAGGCACATTAAGCTTAATAAGACTGCCAAAAAAAAAAAAAAAAAAAGCATTTTTTTTCCTGACAATCATCACTCATTCTACTTTTGGAGTTTGTGTCAAATGCTGCCACGTTATGAGATTCCAAACAGCTACATACTCCTCTCCTCTTCTGCTGTCTTCCGTTTCCTGAGAGCAATTTGTTGTTTGAGTTTGTTCACATCCTCCTGAATTTTCTCCTTCACACGTTCACTTTGTTCCACCTCCCCGCACACAGCCTAAAACCAAGAAATCAAAAAAACAACACATTCAACAATCTTTATGTGAGAAATACTTCAAACATTTATCCATAAAAAGTATGTGCTCCATTCATGGTGTAATTTCCCTTATTTGTGTCTGTTAAAGGACTCACCTGCACTTTATCCTGCAGTGCACTGTAGACTTGGAATATCGTTCGGATATCCTTCATCACACCGTCTTTGTCAAAGAATTCAGCCCTGGAGACATTTCCACCCTTAGTTATTTCCATTACAATGTTCAAAACAAAACGAACAGAGAGCAAGTTCACCCAGTTTGCTGCAAAGATCATACAAAGGTACAAAGTACAGGTGCCTGTTGGTTACATAATGGATGAACATAGACACTTCTGAGTCATTTTTAATGTGTGAAACAACTGTGCATTAATACAAAAGATCTGATCAAAGAAAATTCAAATGTTTGTGGAATTGTTTTTTCTCTTTTTTGAGCACTGACAAACAGCTATACATTCAATTATTTTTTTTGTTTGATCAAATCTGTTATACACATTTGTGCAGACACTTGTTAATGCAAATGTATTTCAGACATTAAAAAATGATCATTCAAAAGTTTGACATTTCCCCACAACCTTAAAATTCTTTAGTCTCTAATTTTCTTTAATAACGATCCATTATTTAACCAACATGCACCTGTGCCGATTCAATGCCTTTTTAATGTGTGATCCTCACAGCAAACTGGGCCTTCATAGAGGCTTTCTATATCAAAGTGTGCACACAAATCTGACTGTCAAACAAAACTATCAGTTGCATTAGCTGGAGTGAAAATAGAGCGATCTTATCAGGACCTGGATAGACAGGCCTCACTAAATCCCTTGCAGTCTAAGATGACACTGACATCACAGCTTTCTGCCCAGCTGAGACGGAAAGAGTGGGGCTAAGTTTAGACACAAAGACACAAGAATACAAGCAGCTGCACGTGCATGTGCAGGCTCAGACTCAGCTTTCTCGCTGCATGCAACCATCAGCATTCACCCGCAAATCCATGGAAACATGACTCGCAAATCGTTTTAAGTGTAAACGACAGCTCTAATGCACGCGCACACAGCTGGAGTCCCAACCTTACCCGTGCTCTTTGATGACCTTGGCGTAATTGAGTGAGGTGTTGGGCACTGAGGAGACTTTGTATTCCTGCTGGCTTGTGTTGCCTAGGTTGGGAATCGTGAGGGTGATCCTCTGGTTGTACCTGCTGAGTGGAAATGGGCAGTTAGCATGAGCAACACATGTCCTGATCAGAAACAATAAAAAAGAGTGCAACTACTGAAACTGTTGGAAAGGAAAAACATGTAAATGCATGTAAAAATCGCAAATCAAAAATCACATGAATTAATTTCTTTGAGGATAGGGCGACTGATGTGTTCATGCAATGCATACTACCTTCTATATACCTAAGTAAGTAGCAGAGGACTGCTGCTGCTAGCATACAGTCAAAACCTGCAAGGTCGAATAGCACACCAGCATGACCTTTACACAGACTGACTTGCTGTGTTGAGCAACAGTGAGGAACGAACAAACAAACCTGAAGAAGTCAGGGACTCAACAATCAACACCGGACCCTGTTTGTTACTATGCAAATATGTTTGGCATGTTCAAAGATGATGAAATACTGCGCAATGACGACAAGAAAATAATATGTGTGCAACAGTGCTGGGCAATACGGACAAAATCCAGTATCGCAGTATCTTTGACCAAATACTGTATCAGGATAACGATATTGTGATGATGCTACAGGGAGGACTACTGGTGCTTTCATAAGACATTTACACAAAAGAGATGTTTAATAAGCTATCATTAGTAATGGGGACATGATGACCAAGCAGGTAGAAGCCATTAACAGAAGAGCTACAGCAGTCTAATAAGATCAGAAAATTACATCCATTTACTGTAATGCAGACTTTAAAATAAGGAAAAGACAGCACTTATGCCATAGCATGATATTGCAATATCTAAATTCCCAGATGATATCTAGTCTCATATCATGACATCAATACAATAACAATATATCGCCCAGAAAATTCGAACAATGTCTTGTTTGCGAGTTAAAGTGTGTGTGAGTGTGAAAATGTGCCCACAGTCCTTACCTGCGGTTCGGTCTGAAGAGCACATACTCCAGAGCGTGCGTGGAGCTGTTGGCCGTGGAGATGAAGCTGAAGAGGAGGAAGACGAGGTCGGGCACGCCGAGCAGCTGAGTCAGCTGTTTGTGGATGATCTGTTCCCTGAACGACATCTGCTGCTGCGTGTTCCTCCGAAACCGGTACCAACCGATGACATTCTGCACGGGCAAGGACAGCGAGGTGGTCAATTCGATTCTGTCTAATTAAGAAGAGCCCTGCTAATCCCACAAAAATTATTCAGAGCAGTGAAATGAATGTCTAAAATGTGACTAAAATACAACATTAATTCAATATGAGACCTACACAGACACATGTTCAATGTTATTTACATTTGAAATACTTGAAATCAAAATGAGATAATGTCATCAGGTCAGCATAATTAATAAAGTATTATTTCAGAATCACTGCATATATTATTGTTTAATATTGTTTGGATAGCCAAAACTGCTGACATGAGGCGCCTGAGGTTCAGTTTAAACTTATTAAATGTCCTGATACTCCAATAAATCACATTTTTAATTTGCCATCACTTGTTAGTTTACAATAATAGTTAAGTAAAGCTCTATTTCTCTAGATTCAATATTAGTCTGGCATTGGCTGAAGGTAACAAGAGGACATCACTAAAGACAGACTTGGACACTAGCCACAAAATGTGGGTGACATGTCGTCCACAGACCCCAATCAGCATAATGTTGGCCATGTTAAAAAGACACAAAACACAACAAACACAAACTGCACACAGGCCAACAACAAAACTCATACTTACTTTCCGCCTATCTTTAAGAATTCTGTTAAGATTTTCTTCGTTGACTTTGCCAGCATAGTCATAAAAGCTGGAGAGAGAGACCAACACACACAAAAAAAATAACAAGTCATCTTAGGACACTTCACCCTGCTCCTACTCCCCCTCTGTCTGGGCTTACTCATGTCATTTAATATTGTCAGATGGGGCCATCTACTGTCCAATGACAATTAATTCACTCCTTTGTTAAAGTGGATGTAAAATGACAGATGTGGCCATTTAAATTGTTAATAAATTTGCATACTACATTAAGGATCTGCACAAAGCATTTAATTAGAGGGACAAAAAAGAACAATGGAAGGTTAAAATGTTTATATGAATAAATGAATGAATGAATGAATGAATGAATGAATGTTTTCAGACCTGGATTAAAACATTGTCACACTGCTAGAATATTTCTCTGTCCAGAACACGTCGTTATAGAAGCTCAGAAGCAGTCAACTCCAATATTAGCTGTGACAGGGATCTACTTTCACCTTGGACATTCAGGGCTTTTACACAACTCTCAATATCCATAAGTGGCAGCAGGCACCAAAACCTCTTGGACAGTATCTCCCAGGGCACTGTTATCACCTCAGTCTAATATTTGGGGTTCAAACCCCCAAAGGGTAGAACCATACTGTATCAGTTCCGATTATTATTATCTTTCTCTGCTAAAAGTGTCTGAGGCTCAGCGACCATCAGTCCTAGACCAACCCAACTGGGTATTTGGGTTCTTATGGCCCCCCACTACTCAGGCACCAATAATCACCCATGGCAGCCAGATGGTGGTGCTATAGCAAAGTGCCAAATTTAAAAGGCCATAACTCCCACACCATAAGTCAGATCAACATGAAATGTCTTCTCCAATTCTCCTTTGCAGCAGAATTTTCTCTACAACTTCACCACTGCAATCGCCCGTGTCTGCCATATTGTTTGCATGCCATTTTGACTTTTCTGGAAAATATTTTTTTCAGATAGGCTTTATCAATTTTGGCCAAATCAATGCCAAATTCAGTATACAGCCTTGGGGGAGTGAGATAGACAATTGTACTATAGATGAACAAGATTGGTCCAAAAACATGGCCGCCATCATTCAAACTTTGCAAAGGGCAGGGTTTAGCAGGAAATTGGCCATGACTCATTCATTTTTTATTGAATCAACATGAAACTTTACACATATGTTGAGGAGTGTTGACTAAGCACTTAGGGGGTGCCACAAATGTGAAACGTTCTTTTAATCGGCTGAATGTACTCATATGAAATTCAGTTTGCACAATCTAAGGTCATCACTCAGTCAATGCACAAATGACTGGCTGAAATGGGCATGGCTTATTACAACAAATTTAAATTTCTAGATATTTTCCATTCCAAACCTCAAAATATATATAAAAAACCCATCACCCATATGTCCTAGAGAGCATATTATTTTTTAGCACATCCACTGATATGTGACAAAAGTTTGACTCACTGCAACCTACGGTCAATTCAAAAGTCTGTCACTCAATATTTTTCAAATTATTCGTTTGATCAAACTTCTCCAAAAGCAGAATGTTGTGATTTTCTACAGAATTTTATCACCAGCACTTTAATTGTTGTGATTTTTTTCATGCTTAAACTGACAAAAAGGGCCCAGCTTGTCCTTTGCCATTGTGTTCAAACGCTCAGCTGTTCACAGAAAGGCGGCATTAGCTCAGAGGGTTTAGTCAGCTGCCTGAGTCAAGAGCTTGTGGGTTTGAACCTCATCTGTCCCATTTTCAAATTTGCTTTAGATATGACTTTATCACTTAATCAATGGCCTCTTTTGACTTCGTTGTAAGACTGCAATGTAGGTTATCTAAGTCTCTAACTAAAAAGTTGTCTATTCAAGCGTTTTGGTTTCTCTCTCTGTTATCTTTGTCTCCGTCTCTCTCTGCCTTAATTGGTGGGACAGTTGGTACTCACTCTGCACGTAGAGGCAACAATCGCCACTCATTCCCAATCAGCCCAGCATAAAAGCCCTGCTTCCCCGCTAATTTTCTGCCACACTGTTGAACTTGGATCTATGCGTCCAGCCACTAGTTCCTTGTCTGTTGCTTTCCTGGTTTGCTAGCTTCAGTGTGCTAACTTCCAGTATTGTTTCTCTGCCCGTAAAAACTTCCATCAATGAGCTAGCAAGTTTTCCTAAACCAAAGAACTATGTCAACTACAGTTCTCTAAAATAGCCAACAATTGAAAAAGTTAGTTGTGTAGGAGTACAGGTTCATATCTTACCTAAACAACTGTGCACAAGGATCATGGTTGTGGATTTCTGTTTGGAGAAAATAGCGAGAAATGTTTGAATTATGTAGCAAAATGCAGGCACATTTTTATTAAGACCACATGCAAAATAAGCCTTCAATTGCCCATGACATTACATTGGTTTATAGTTTACAACCACACAATCACTTTCAAACCAGATTTTTATCCAAAACACATTACAAAAGAGGTCATTATCATAAATCTGTACATTTCTGTGAAGGACTAAACTTAAGCAGAGGGATAAGTGCTCAACAAAAAGCTGCTTATCAATAGCACAGCTAATACCCATTTTCTTTCCCATTGTTCCAGCAGACTTTCAAAATCAAATCAAAACAAGCCTCCTGTGATAGCACTGTAAGGGCAAAGGAGAAATTCTCCAGGCAGGATCACAACAATTACAGTTATTACTGAAAAAACTGATAATGTTTCTCCAGAATGCTGTGTAGCCATAAAAATTCATGATCCCTTATTTTTGGGGAAGTCATTTCACAATTGTGTTATTTTCCCTTCTTCTTTAAATATCTTGTGTAATCACCTATTACTGTGCTTGGCTGTACAAGATGAGAACAATAACGTGATATCTACTCATAGACTAAATGTGTAACAAATTTGTCTAGAAGACTACATAATTGTGGAAAGCTATTTGGTAAAGCACTTGCATCAAATAATGTTAATCTAAGCACTAATAGTTAGTTTACAGTTGATAGATATAGATGTGTGCTTATATTCGGTGCTTTACTGCATGCCAGCTTTAGTACTGAGTGATCGCGCTTTTGAAAAAGCACAAAAGGATCTGGCTTGTACCAAACGACATTGAAGCTCAAAGTGGACTCAAGATTAAGCCGTGATCCTTTTTAACTGACTCTTACAGGGTTAAATTCCACATATATGACGCCCACTGAGGCAAATCTCAGGAAGCAAGGTTTTATTTCCTGCAGATAGCCATCATCAGCTTAGCTAACAAATCACAGCTTCACAGAAAATACTTACACACATTGATGCAAGACTGTAAACTAACAAATGTACATCTGCATGAATCCTTGGGAATCACTCAATAGCCAAGTTTCATTCAAAACATTAAAAGTATTTTTGCGACTAAAGGAATAAGCATAAAGTGGTCAAAAATATGCTTAAGTTGTGACTAGCTAAAGAGATCAACTTTGACCATGCAAAAGCCATTAAGTGGACAATGATAAGCCATTAGCAAAGTTATGTCTTCACATTTACACCTTCAGAGTTGCTGTGAACACGAGGGCTAATTTGGTAGATTGGTTTGAACCTGCTGGTCCAGTCTAACAAAATTCCATTGAAACTTCAGTAAATTGTCACAGACAGGCATCACTAAGTAGCCACTAACTGCTTGACAGGATAAAACAGATTGTGTGTGTGCATTGTGTGCAATTCAGGCCTTACCTACTACCTGGAGCAATTCTGCACTGCTGATCTGTGTGTCACTGATGCTCACAGTCTCTTCTTGCCTCACTTCTCCTAATAGGAAGCCCTCCTGTACAAACACATTTTGACAAAATTGCAAAATTGTTCTTGAGCAGCACTGTCATCTGAGAAGAGATACAGAATACAGACCTGCCAGGTGCAGAATGCTTTGAGGCAAATGCTTTGAGATTATTCAGTACAATTCTAACAAAAATACGAGTGTCATACCTGAATCATAATCAGACAGATTCTGTCAAATATCATAAATTAACTAAAAACATTTTGTTCTATGAGTAAATAAGATGAACGACTTAATTGTAACTAGCAGTTACTAAGGAGTGACAGTAGCTGGCGTAATTGTATATCTTCTAGTAAACAGCTGTTGGTGTCTTGTTCTGTCTTTCTACGTGAGGAATGCGGGCAAGCTTTTAAGTAACAACTATCCACCTGCCTGGCCAAACCTGTAAGCCTCTGAGGCACAAGAGTTAAAAGCATGCCAAATGAGTTGGATTAACTAACAAAGTAAGCTGTAACAGCTCTTATACGTTTCCTTTTCCATATGCTGGTCACAAGGCCCTTCTCTTAGGCTGCAACTTTCACAACCCGTGTACCAAGCTACATATTACAAACATTTTTAGGAACGTCCCAGGCAGTTTGACAGGGCTAACTTGAGTAGCAACTAACGTTAGCTGGCTAACTATAGCTAACCTAGCTATGCGGAAACGACAAAAACACAAGAGATAACGTTACATTATTAGTTAGCTATCTAGGTCAGCTTCGATGTTTTATGACAAACTCAACGGGGCAACAGATAGCGAGTCGAGATGATTACAGATATTGTCTGCACCGACACACGGAAGTCATTTTGACTTGGCAGATTTGCTAGCCTGCTAAGTAGCTACTACGGACTATTTCTTGGGACCCCAAGTTTCCAAACAACCTTTCTCATTTTGACTTAGCTGGTATGACAAGTATCACTGGTCGTGGCCTGGATGTCATGACTTAATACCTTACTCCATAACACTTGAAACCTATACGATTAATTAAAGATCACACGTTTTGTTTAAATGTTGTTGTACACAATCTTATTCAACTATCCCCTACCGGTAAATAGACGTGACCAGTACCTCCTAGCCAGCAACAGGATGATGACACTGGAAAACAACACAAACTAACGGCCTATAGGAACGATCAAGCACACCGCTTAGATGCGTACACAAGAGAAACCACTAGACCTTAGTTTGTCAACAATAATTTACACACTTACATGATCGGAGTTGCTGTTGGCGCTGTGAAAACACACAGAACTAAAAGTATAACCCGAAATGGATGCCGCCATGATGGAAACATCCCCATCTATCCCACTGCCCCCTGCGGCTGCACACTCCTCGAACGCAGCTTGTTGTGGGAAATGTAGGCAACGACCCGCTAGTCTCCAACATGGAAGATGCCACAGAAAGCACACATGGTTGTCAAAACACCTCAACACCAGAGGAAGACGGAGGCTTAGAGAATGATTTCACCCCTTCAGAGCTCGGAACGAAAGCCTAGTAAGTGTTATGATACGGTAGATCCCGTAAATTCAAATGCATATCGCTTTTATTCTCGCTAGCCTCAAAACTGCTAGTAATGACAGTTAGCTTTCAGTGTAACTTATGTGCGTTTTCTCATAGCCTATAGAGAGTGCATATGTCTTTCTGAATAAACAGGAGCAACGCTTAAGTTTGATATTAACAAAATACACCGAGCAGCGCCCTGATTCAATAAAATGTCAGTTCCCAAAATGTGTTCACACTGCTCACTACTGTCCACTTTTGTGTTTTGAAGGAAGAGGCAAGAAAGCATATAGGCTATTTACTTGAATTTTGCTGTTAAATGAATGATATACACGCCGAATTGAATACTGTCTCCTTCATATTAAAGGGATTTAGATATATTTTTTATTATCTAAACACCTTTGTTTACAAGCAAGCCATTTTAAATTCATATATTTTAAATGGAATATGGGCACGTTCTCCAGAAAAAAAGGCGTTTTCTACATTTCTCTCTTTTACTGAAATTCTGATCTGATTTTCCTTTCTCGACTGATTGTTATCTTCTTCTGCAGTTGGGATGATGCTTACCAAAGAGAACTGGAGACATTCAAAGACATTGGAGACGTGGGGGAGATATGGTAATTACAACATACACACACTCTCTTTATAATGTCAAAGCAATACTGTGTAGTTCAAACATAATTGTGTAAAATGTAGCACATATCATTTTGTTAGACAATTGAGTTTTTATGTGCTTGGTAGCATCAATTTAATCAATTTAAACAACAAAATTAACTGTCTCAATCTGTCAGTATCATCATTTCATCACATTACCCCATTTAAAGATGATACATGATAATTCGCCCAGCCCTAACTTCAACAGGTCCACTTACTTCAATAGACCTGGCATGATCCTTTGACAAGCAAAGCATGATGAGTACTAGCAATAAACCTGATTGACCAAGTATGTCTGCTGCCTGTTAACAGAATAACTCATCAAGTCTGCCCTTTCTGTCTTCTTTGCAAGGTTTGGTGAAGAAAGCATGGACCGTGTACTCCGATGGATGGACAAAGCTAAAATCCCAGAAAACGCTGCCATTCTTGACATTGGCACTGGAAATGGAGTGTTTTTAGTTGAACTGGTATGAACAGACTAAAAATAAATCGTGATTTAATTCACAGGCACTTAACTGAATGTTCATGATGTTTAATTTGTGAATAGATTCTGGGATCATGTTGACGAGCAAATTCACAAACTTAAAAACTTCCCAATTCTGTGACAACTGATAAACCCTTTTGTTAATCTCCCTTCTTTTTCTTTGTGTGTCTAGGCTAAACATGGATTCACAAATCTTATGGGTATAGATTATTCTGCAACCTCTGTAGAACTGGCCAGAAGTGTTCTGCAGGCCGAGGACTTGACCAATGTGACTGTGAAGGTGGGTTCATTAAGACGTCTCAGGAAACAGGGTCACAATTTTCATTGAAAAAAAAAAAGTATTACAGTGCAATCCACACCACTAGTGGCCTTTATTCACAACACATCAAAAAGCTATATTTTATTTTGTATTTGTGGCTATATTCTGTGCAGGGTTGTCTGGTTATTGCAGTTCAAAGTGTAAAAAGCAACTGACATCACTATGCTGTAAATGGTATCAGCTTTCTTTTATGATTGGGATTTGAAAGCATGATAATGAAACTGGAATAATGATGGAAACCAGTAAGCTGGTTTACATGGGCTGGCATTAAAATAACATTCATATTGTGGCAGATTATTAAGTATAAAGTCTGTGATATTGGTATTTATGTATACAGCTGGAAATGTGCCTGTCAGTACACTGATGATGAGACTGATACCCCAAATTGGATTCCTCCTACAGTCCTGTGTGCACAGCATGAATCAACAGTTCTCACAGCAGTTATATTCACTCCACCTCAGTACTGTAATATTATATTTTAGGGCTTTGGGCCTGGTGGATCCCAGGCCATAGACAAATCACCCATTGATAGTTAGCCTTACATTACGTCCCTTCATCCCTGAATGCCAATGATACAATATAGCTTTCAGCATACAGTGGGCCTACACCCTGGCCTGGGGCTTAAGTAGTTAGAGGAAACTGTGCTGTGTTTACCCTGTGGGATAGTGGGAGAGCAGGAGGGCCCTGAAAGTAATGGACGTCTGCCTGGCATTTAGATTAGCCACCTCAAGCCCCAAATGAATTGGCAGGATTTAACACATGTGCTAACATATATGTGAAAGAAAAACAGCTTCTAAATGCCAGTCGGGCCATAAGGAATGTGGCGATGAGAGAGTTTTCCTCCCCTGTGTGCATATGCAGTTGCATATACAGAATGTGGCGTGCAACACACACCCTATGAAGGTGTGTGCTGTGCCTGGGTAGAGAGCCTGCTGTTGGAGTCAATATTGACCTTCGTCTGCCACGAGCTGGACCAGGGCAGCGGTGGTGTGTGTGTGTGTGTGTCAGATGGTGTTGGCATCTTGTCCATAGCTCCAGTGCAGCAGAATACTAAATACTTTGTGTGGATGTGTGTGCCTTGAATGGAATCTGTGGGAGTGTGAGGAGTTTCGACCACATGATAAAAGAGCTTCCTCTCCAGGTTTTCCCCCAAAGGTCATTCCAGGTGTCACATCTCTGTGTCCATTTCCACTATTTTTTCTGTTTGACACTTCCTCGTCCCACATCAAGCCCTCAACATCTTCCCAGTCTATTTCATTCAATCCAAACTGAACTTAGAGGCACGCACCATATAGACATTTACCATCCCTTTACATTTCTGTCTACAGTGCACCACTGTTGACCCTCCTCATAAATCTCAAATCGTGCGACCCCCTGGGTGTTTTTGTGGCTCTTTGGCTCACCCCAGAGATGTACTGTTCTTCTCTAAAGGGGTCCTTTCAGTGGAGGTCCATAACCTCCACAGCGGTTAAATTAACCTCTGTCATGTGGGCAGCTGGAGTTTAGTTTTAAAGCAAACCAGTGAGGCAGGAGACATTTCAGTTTGGTTGATACTGGAAGATGTCTTCTGCAGAGTATCCATATAGCTCCCCCAGACTAAACAATGGGTCGTAGATGTTTTATATGTGTTGTAGAACAGATCAGTAGACAAACTATAACCTATGTAACCTATCACCTTTTATTCATTTCAGGAGATGGACTTTTTGAGCTGTTCTGAGGAGCTGAAAGGTTTTGATGTCTGCATCGATAAAGGAACTTTTGATGCTATAAGCCTCAACCCAGACAACACAAACGAGGTCAAAGCAAGCTACGTCCGAGCAGTAAAAAGTGCACTCAAGGAGGAAGGATTCTTTGCCATTACTTCCTGTAACTGGACAAAAGAACAGCTACTACATCGGTTCAGTGAAGGTGAGGGGAAACTTGGGAAGGGATTATTGGAGGTCTAAATAGGAAGTAATATCCCATGGTGCAGCAAATGTGTGTTGCTAGCCAAAGCTGCATTAATTAAATTTGAAGAGGGTCAATTTAAGTGAAGATTATTTAGACTCAAGTGACAAGAAATGTGTAATAAACAAGTAATTTGATGGTTGAGTCCACATGGTGGTCACTGCCTGCTGATAAATTACATGTTCATCCCACATATTTTGTCACTTGAGTCTAAATGGTCCTCATGTCCGTGATTTCAATTATTGCAGCATTAAAGAGTAACCAAACCCAAATCTATCTGAAGGCTGACATCTAATGGTGAAAAGTGGGGTACTGAACTGGTCATCTGCTGTTGCCTGGTCTTTGGTGGACCAGTTCAGTACCCAACTTTTCACCATTAGATGTCAGGCTTCAGATAGATTTGGGTTTGGTTACTCTTTAAGATGGGCCTGTGTTTTTGGAAGGCAAAGATCGTCCCTTATGAGCTGTGACACCACTGTTTACATATTGGTACACGCTGTAATACAAGATTTATATTTAATTTTCAGCTTAGCTATGACCGGACAACCTTAAATGTTTTGCACTACTTTACACAGTGGCACATGTAGCTGGTCAACAAATATTAAACAACAAGTGCTAAAAAATGACCAAGATAGTATGAAAACAACATGACTTTACATAATTTCCATTTACATCTTTGTAAAATGTCCCAGTGCAGAGGGAGCAGTTATTGTGTTGAAAAGATAATGCTTTGTGAATGATTTGTGGAGTGTTCATTGGCTCTGTAGGACTGTATTGGAAAACTATGCACCATGGAAAGCAAGACGTAAGCCTACAATGAGGCAGTTGACAAGATTTTTGTCAGACCTGATTGCTAAGACAGAACAAGATGTGAAAATAAGAAGAGGGTCAAAGTTGACAGGAGTTATGCATTTTGTGTGCATCAGCAAGGGTTACAATTGTGTCTCCCTGGCATGTAACATCTTTATATTTAGGTGGTTTACACTGGTGTCAGACCCGCAGTCAAAACACAGACACTGCCACGACCAAGACAGTTACCTGGCGGGTTGTCAAGCTGCAGGCAACAACAAAAGCCGCCTTGTACAGACAGAATTTAGGCAAGCTTCCATTAGCTGTCACTCCTCTCCATGTGAGTCAGAACTCCTAAGAGCCTGCAGGGGGCCAAGAGGCCATGAGATCTCATCTGTCACACTGACAGCCTGTCTTTACAAGGCCCGGGGATGTGCCACAGATGGTGGATGGTTGGGTCTTTTCTCCACAAACCTTTCCAAACCGCTCTATAGCCAGGGTCAGCAAGATAATATTCTAGGCATCTATGTTTAAAGCCACGCTACAGGCTTGGCTGCAGAACAGTGAAATCTTGTGTAGCCTGTATTATGCTTTTTAACTTCACAGGTTTTTTTTTTTTCTTCTGTGTTGCCTCACAGGATTTGAGTTTGTACAGGAGTTACCCACACCTCGATTCCAGTTTGGTGGCAAGACAGGCAACAGTGTGACAGCACTCATCTTCAAGCGGCTACATTGACTGACACGATATCAACGGATATGTCATGGTTTTTTTTTATCTCCTCAAACTTTTTTTCTATCATAGGAAATCATGCTATCTGTGCACATTAAAGACCTACTTTTGTAACAAGTGGCCTACTTGAAATTTGTTCTCTGCTTTCATTATTTGTATTTGTGTTATTCAGTGTTTAAAAGCAGTGAGGTTCTAATAGTTGAGGGCACCATTTCTCTGACTTTGACCAAATCCTTCCTTTGCTTTGCTAGTGTCATGAGCTTTACACTGATCTATGTTGTTAATTGCAATGGGCATCTGTTTTATCAGACTTCTGTGAAGTTATTCCAAAATTTTGGGATGAATCCATCATGCAGGAAATCAACCATTATGAATGCAGAATGTTGTAAACATGCAAGAAATAATACAACTGAAAGTTTCATTCAATTTCATGACAATGTTGTGCATTTGAAATGTTTGGTTCCTAATAAGAAATGCGCATTATCAAATTTGTGGACTACACAGGAGTTAGTCATTAGTTACCATGTTGGCTATAAAGGATTGATAAATAATTCTAAATGAACTATTCTTGATTTGTAATTAGACAATCGTGGCTAAATAACATGTAGATTGCAAATGTTAAATCAT